>JAFVLL020041036.1:0-88481 GCA_021397915.2 Tor tambroides
CAGGGAGGTGAATCCAGAGCCAGTACCTCCACCAAAGCTGTGGAACACCAAGAAACCTTGGAGGCCAGTACACTGATCAGTCTGTTGGAAAAGAGGAAAGAAAGAGAGCTTACCATAAAGACTACAATAAACCAGTTTCAGTCCATTTTTACAGCGTTAGTAGCTTTATCAGACCGAAAAGTATTACCAGTTTGCGGATACGATCCAGGACTGAATCAATGATCTCCTTGCCAATGGTGTAGTGCCCTCTAGCATAGTTATTGGCAGCGTCCTCTTTTCCAGTGATGAGTTGTTCTGGGTGAAAGAGCTGGCGATAGGTGCCTGTCCGTACTTCATCTACATTCATAAAAAGCATTTTTGATCAGATTTTTCTCTCAATTAATTAAAAAAAAGACATCATTGTGGTATTGTCATGTACATGCTATTATAAACCAAAAATATTCACATACCAATCACAGTGGGTTCCAGATCAACAAAAATGGCACGGGGAACATGCTTTCCTGAAGCCGTCTCACTGAAGAAGGTGTTGAAGGAATCGTCTCCTCCTCCTATTGTCTTATCACTGGGCATCTGTCCATCCGGCTGGATACCGTGCTCCAGACAGTAAAGCTCCCAGCATGCATTACCAATCTGTGCTCCAGCTTGGCCAACATGGACGGAAATGCACTCACGCTGCAGATTGAGAATTATTTACTTTCATATTAATTTATTTAATCATACAGACTAAATATACGAATACTGAAATAATGTGTAATAGAAAAAAGTTGATATATGTTACCATGTTGTATTTTGTCTTCCAGCCGATGCTCAGGGTTCGGAATGAAGCTCTAAATCTGTCCAAGTCTGACACAGAACATATTTATACCTGGAGCATCATGCAGTAACAGTGTTCTTTGTAATCGGAGAAGCCGCTGATGTCGATACTATCTTCAGGCGGAAAAAGGAGGAAGACAAAAAGAAAAATGAGGTTAGCACCTCCTACACTCATAGGAATAGTTTATTGTTAGTGCAAGTTATGAATTTGAATAGACTGGTGAACAATATGACAAAAGGCTCCTTTGATCCTCTGGGGAGCATTTTGACAAAAGCACAGCTGAACAAACTGTATGCCTTTACATGTGCAAAATCTTGGTTTGTGTATTCTAGACACAAAGAAGCATATATCTAAGAAAGAATTTGTAGGTTACTCATGCAGAGGAACCACTTTCATGAATTAATAATGGCTCCTCTTATTACAGAGAGTAATGCGATATCCTCTGTGTGTTCTCTGAATGAGGTTTTCGAAGGAGAGTGAAAAATAGTAATACAATAGTTGCTCAGATTGACTTGCATAGATACTGAGAACTATGTACCTTAAATTTTTCTTTTATGTGGCTTCCTGAAAATTGCATCACATCCTTTTTCTTGTAACCCTAGCCTGAGTATCTTCTGCTTAGGCAAAGCCTGTTTGAATGTGAACAGAATTAAGAGGATTTTATAGTTCTTAATTTAGCAATTTTATGTCTCTGTGACTACAAGTATCAGTTTACGAAAGTGCCTTTAAAGCAATATATTGTTAAACATGACTTTACAGGGATCACTTTACTTCAGAAGTAAGACTTTTACTCTTAATGTGTGTGTAGAAGATTCAATTTCACTGTTTCATGCTCTGCTTGCAGCCTTCCTCTAGCATGTATTGTTATTACAACTAAACCACCAAAGAAAAAAAGTATGTCATTGGTTTTTGGACTGGTTTAGATTTCGTTTCAGAATATAGTGTTGTCCACATTTGTATACTGTTAGCTTAAATATTGTTCATATATAGTCTTTGTTATATATTGTTCTTCCTACAGATAAATACTGACACCATATGTGGACTGTCACTTTCTAAACTCATTCAAATTTAATGTTAACTTTACTTGAACTCCAAAGATGGGATAAGTTTTTATACTGGCCTCTAGTGGTTGTAAAAAGTAAACGAGAAACATGGCATAAACCTAATAAACAGTGCATTCAACTGACCAGCAGAAAAACCGTTTGGCAGAAAGGTTATAGATTTTTCTTGTTTCAAGCAGATTTTTCAGTCAGTAGTAAATGTTTATTTCAACTTTACTGCATGGTTAATTGTCATAGAATATGCAAATGCAATAAAATCTATTTTCTACATTTTTGTTCATTTCCCTAAAACATTTGAATAAACATCTTCATCATGCATGTCAGAATTTAATAGCACTATTGACATTTCTGGTGTTTGATTTGTTCTGTTATGGTAACTGTGACTGGATGAACCTGTTTCCCATCTGTTTGACTGATAAGTTTGGGCACTTTAAGCCAGTCATTTATTTACAGACAGAACATTTCAAATTTCTGTTTGATAATATTGTCTGACTGTTTACCACATGGTGTAATTTGTAGCACTAGCGGGTGTTTAATTATTATCTGTCCATGTTTCCAACTAATGATTGTAGCTAAAAAAGTTTGTCAGTTTTAATGTTTAAACAAGACATCTTGGTATTAAAGGCCCAAAAGACACAAATGGATTCTTAGAAATGCAAAACTACACTATTAATTGACAGACCAAAAAGAACAAAAGCATTTATCTTACTTTGTTTTTCTTTCTTTCTTTCTGGCCAGATTTCCTGCTGCTGATGAACATGATGACCCTTTTACCACCTTCTTCAGTGAGAACGGTGCTAGTAAATGTGTCCAGTGAGCCACGTTTGTTGATCTGGAAGCCTCTGTTATTGGTATGTCAGTCTTCAAAGTGATAGATATAGAGTGAAAAATAAATCCTACCATTACAATTTTAAAGGATGATACTATTTCTAATGAAACTGAATTGGTCCAATCAGTGTTTCCTGTGTGTCACTTTAGATAACATAGTCAGACTGATTTACAACCTATAGGCAATCTATAGCACCTAGCTTAAAAAAATGTAATTGTTATTCACTAAAATGCAAAATGCTCAGCATATGTGCTGGATACGTGTTTCTGAAGATAACTGATCCATTGTGCATTGTGGCAAAAACACCACTAGGGGACAGTATAGTCATGCTGTTTAGGGAAGAGTCTCAAATGTGGTGAGAGGAGTATTTTCATATACTGTATTATATGTGATATATATAATTTTTTTGTAAGACAACTTATTTATTTGAAATAATTGAACATTTTTTAAAGAAATCAATTGAAAGTGCGTGACTGCATGCAGACCTAAATTTACTATGTTAAAAACTGCATGGATATTAAGACATTATTTAAAAATAATAATCATAAGGTGGCCATTATATGGATTTTGGGTTGAGGAATGAATAAATATAGCAATATGCCCTGTATACTACAAATTCCACTACACAGAAATTGGGATATGACAGAATACCGTGTGGACTAACCGTATTTAAGTTCTCTAACCGGGACTCGAACTGGGGTTGCCTGATGTGTCAGTTCTAAGCTTTTTTATTTTAATTTTTATAATTATTATTTGAAAGAATATAGCATTTTTCTCTCTTATTTTTACATTCATGCTCATATATATTCTTCTGTGCTGTATATTTGCAAATACATAATAATCTGGGTTCACATTCTGCTAATTACATGTATATAATATTTATATGCAGCTGATGAAATTAGGCAAAAGATCCACTAAGCAGTTGCCAACAGGTCTCAGACCATCACAAAGAAATATGTTGGGCAACAGATTTACAGCCATCAAGGTCAGCAAGCTCAAAGTGACGTCGTACCTCTTTCCATGTCCTAATTAATCACTAGAGTGACCTTAACCCTGTAGCTCATACACGCACAGAGGAATGAATTACACTTTGATTAAGGTTTGCCACAGTTATGTCCTCACCAACAACCCTGGGTCTCATGCTTGCAGTGTATTTGATTGTCTTTCATGTTTTACCTTACTACTGCGATTTAGTAGCCTATACTTTTCCAAAATGAAATATGAAAGGCTTTCAGTTATTTTTGAAAAGATGCATTAAATATTCTGCACACCTATAAGTTTTAACTCTCCATATATTCTATTTTGTCTTTTGCAGACATAAATATAAAGAGACTGCACTAGGGTGATATATATATTAGCAGAGTAACAGAAGTAAAAACATATGTCATAAATAATAGAAAATTTAGAGTAGGAAAAAATGTCACTTATTTACAATACGATGAAGCACGCTGTGTGATTAAGAAATTATATTTCTTATGTAATCTAATTAAGAATATTTCCTATGCTGGATTTAGATGGAGCCCCTGGGAGCAACTAAAACACAAATGGTGTGAAACTGGCAATGGCATTCAGCTGTTAGCTGATTACATTGATTCCATTTATTTGTGACCGTTTTCCAGTCACTTCACTCCTGAAGGTGAGTATTTCATCTCCATATAAACATGTTGGACTCAGAGCCCTTCTGTAAGCTTTGAATCTCACTGAGAATGCAGATTGGAAAACGCAAAGCGTTTTGGGATCATCAATACTGACATGGATCAATGCAAATAATTATTGATTTAATACATTAACACACTCCACTTTCCCCTCGTTCACTTACGCAATTAGAATATGAAATGCCAACATTGCATATTTATTAAAATATGTTTACAGATCATGATCATCTATCTGAGAGTTGGAACTGGAATTTTTTTTTAATAAAAATACATTGCACTGGTATGTGGAGACAACTGTGGTCTTGATCTAAAATCTCTTCAGCAGTCTAAATAGACACTTTTAGTGTGGAATTCAGATTCTTTGAAACAGGTTTTGGATCTTATGAATCTTGAACATGCCAGTTGTCATCTTGTTGCTTTCTGTTTTGTATATTTGCAGTGAACAGAGAGCAATATCTATGGTTGACACTCTCTTTGATCTGTTAATCATTACTTGTAACTACTTAAAAAAAAACACTAACAGGGAACCCTCACTTTGTTTAATATTCTGTAAATGTTCTGTTTTATTTCATTTAGTTTTATAGTCTAGTGTTTCATTAGTTCAAAGTGCTTTATTGGCCTCTTCTTTTTAATTATTTTACTTTCTATTTTATTGTTGGTAAACTCTGTTTTTAACAAGCTTAACTTTTAGTCCTATTCAAATTTGTGTAGTCTAAACTTCTATAGTATTTAAGTTTGAAAACAACACTTTTGTAGGCACTATAGCTAACTTAGCATCGTTCCAGAAAGAACATTGACACGATGTTTGCATAATGAAATGAAAATGAACCTTCATATAACCAAGGAAAATATTACAAAAATGGTCTTTTTAGCTTTTGAGATAATGGCTACATGAGGTATAATCTCAATCTGGGTTGTTAGGCTCAAGACATCTGTTCTTGATGTGAGTTTTTTCGTGTGTGATTTAAGGGTTATGGGTTTGATCATTTCTATGGTCTCTTAAAGTTCAGATCAAGGCGTATTAGGAATGGATTTACAGAATTTGTAACATGGTTTAATCCTGTGACAGTTAAAGCACACTGGTAATTTATCGGCCACGTCTTAACGTGAGGTTTGATAGGGTCTAATTGGTGGATTAAGGCCTTGTTAAAACAGATTAATACTGATGGGATTATGTGGCTGTGAGAGAGATGAGACAAAACAGGAGACACAGCATGAGTTAGGGCTGTCAGTGGCAGGGGGAATTAGTTGATTAAAGCAGCCCAGAAGGAGGCGTAGGGTCGTGATTTATTCCTGCTAGTGGGTGGTGGAACATTTGTGTATTCTTCCACACTTTTGTCAGAGCGAGAGTGAAAAGTCTTCATCAATTTGTACCCATTATCATGTCAATAGACTAAGAGGGGTTGGGCATAAACGCAAATGCACTCACACACACTTCTGTTCCCTGCATCTGTGTGAGTTTTTGAAATATTTCAGTCTGATATGGGATTCTTTCCCTGGCCAACATTCTCTCTCTCTCTCTCTCTCTCTCACCCGCTGTCACACACACACACCCCACAGAGTCCTTTTACCGTAAACCTTATTCATTTTCCTGAAACGGTGACAGACAAGCCCTTATGTTGATTAAATGGACGGGCAGCGTTGGGAACACCAGGACTTTGCTACTGTTGCTTATTTTAGCAGAAAATTAGTAATATTATGTAACAACGTGGGTGTATCTAAATTCGCCAAATGTATTGCAAATGTTTCTGCACTTAATCTACAGAACGTTCTCACACTCAAGGTCACAAGTAAAAATGCTCACTGTTGAGTTTAGCCCAGCTGGACTCATTGTGAATTCAAGATAGCCTCAATACCTCACATTTGCTCATTTCAAGGATTTCAAAGGACATTTGGATGATAAAATTTAGTCAGAACAAACAGATATGCAGAACAGAGAAAAACACTTGAAAACCACTTGAATCCTGAATCAAAGTGTATTTTAGCCCAATTCCGAACTTAAGCTCCTGGTCTCTATTACTGACACTTCATATAATAAAAGACAGATTATATATTCTAAATGCTGGCTATGCTGAGAGCCTTTAATACCTCATACGCACTTAAAGTTCTCTGTGATTTGTTTTCACTGACCTGTAAACAATACCAGGTGTTAAAATGTCAACCATTTCAAATGACAAATGACAATCTGTCCTTTGATGCTTATCCATTGAGGACCTCTGCACCTACCCAGGGCCCATTGAAGAGTCACACTGCAGTATGGCTCTTTACCAATGCAAACAGCATAAACAAACAACCTCAGAGACACAAGTACGCAAGATTATATTTGTGGGTGAGGCCATATGATTTCATAGAGCATTCATTGTCATTTTATTCTTTATTCAAAAGACCATTTTAGATGATCTAACTGTTGCTGAATAAACTTGAGTGAATGAATAGAAATTAATCCCCATTCAAGTTTACTTTGTGTGTCAGGAAAAAAGAAAGAAAAACAGTTGATACTGTGCTTGTATATTAATCAAACATAGGACTGTTCAACTATTATATTATATTATATTATATTATATTATATTATATTATATTTAATACTAAATTATTAGACAGCATGAAATACATTATTATTATTATTAGTTCAAAGTATACTACAAATACATTTACGTATTTATAAACTTAATAAAACTACCCTGCAATGTTACTTTTAGTATACTAAACTGGTATACTTAAAGTCTGCTAAATTGGAACCACTAATTTTGTACTTAATGCACTTTCATTGTGCAGAAGTAGTGCTGAAGTCCAACTAAAGATACACTGAAGTATGTTTGATTGTGCTAAAGTGGAACTATTACAAGTATACTTTAGGTGCACTTTAAATATCTTGCATTTAAAGAGCAATATTATTCAAAGATCATGCAAAACTCATCAATAGTGACATTAAAATACATTTTAGGCTTAATATTAAGAAATGTGAAATATGCACAAGTAGTACTCCAAATAAAGTTTAATTATAATTTTTATATCAGTAAGTCTCGAGCGATAGGTCAGTAAATATGTAAATAGATTTGAACTGTACTTAGTATAAGAAATAATGTATTTTAAATACATCTTTTTTGCTTAAATATACTTTGCTAGGGTACATTACCAATATTACACATTTGATTTTCATACCAATAAAATGTATACTTGAAATGACCTTGGAGCATCTGTCTAATGCTTAAATGTAAATCCATGAGTATTTCAGTTGCATATAAGTTCAAATTAAACTGTATTTGTATTGTACATGCTTTATGTAAAATGTTTTTGTATTGCTAAAAGGCATTAAACTAGGCATTAATCACTGCTTGCAAAGGACATATTAATCACTCCATAGGAACAGCAGGACATTTAACTAATGCATGACCAGATGTACAATTTAGCAGCGCTGCAGTGTTTTAATTAGTCCAATTGCAGCAAAAGTTCAACCCTCCAACCACACCACAGCATTTAAGGGTTAAGCAGCCTGATAAATGGCTTCTTCCAATGAATACAGGCATTTGGCTGTGCTGGGACTCATTTTGGCTGCGTTCCCCCCACCCTCCTCCTCCTCCCTCGTGTCTCTCAGGGGTCAGTCAGTGAGACGATAATTGAGAGATTCCCAAACAGTAATCTCTTATCTGCCTGACTGACCTCAAGTCCTATTCAGTAGAAAGCAACCAAGTGACATCTGTTGACTCTGCTTGAAAAGGACATCGCAGGCTGCATTTGTTTAAGTGGCTGTACACCCTTTGTGATGGCAGTGTCCCCTGCTTCTATAAAAATGATGAGCTGTTAAACACTCCAGCTTGTTTTCAGAGGTGGCATTGGCTTGTCTTGATGCTAAGTGGGCAATTCACAGGGAAATTAATTGAGACTTTATACAAAGAAATCTTCACATAGGAAAAATACTCCAAGATATACTAGTTGTTCAGAACTATTGTGCATTTAATAATGCAAGTGGCCCAGGAAATCTCATTTGGACAAAACAGGTGTTGGAAACCTGTTGATTTTACAGTTTAATTGCAATATATGCACCGAAATAGCTTGTACTTTTGATTCAGATTCTGCATTTTTAATCTTATTAAGGCTGGTCTACGAGTGAATAACAAATCGAAAATGGTTGGTAAAGCGTCCTTTAGCGTAATGGTCGCATTTTAGAATGTATGCGCCTACAAATGTTGGAGACACCCGATGTATGACCTTCCCAGTTTTGACTCCAAATGTGTTGCGACCGTTCCTCAATAAATCATCCGTCTTAATCAAAGTAGAGCCCTCCTCCATCACTAAAGCAGTGCGACGAGTCCAATTCCACTACACAATGCGCATAATGGAACTATTTATTTCCATAATGGTGCATTGTCACTGTGATGTTGCGCCCTCGGGATGATGACGGAGAGGCGGAGGGATCGAGGAGAGGTGACGAAGTGCTAGAACGGAAAGGGTGGGGGGTTTCTAATTAGCGAATGAAATTTCATGTTGGGCTCCATAGGAGATAAATTAGCTTTTGACAGCTCCTCCCTTTCAGCTTGTCAAAACCTCTGACAGAACGGCCAGTTAACGGATTGCTAATTCCTCTTTTAGGCCCCACCGGTTCGGACTGCTGTACACAACCAAAACCATTTCCTAAATGGGCTGCAGCTATATATAGTGGTGGCAACATGCAGCTTTACATAGATGCGGTTATACCAACCCAATCTCATGCAAAAAAATTTAACTACTTTACAAGGTGCCAGTTTTGGGTGAATTTGTACAATTTGAGTTGTACAAAAATGTACAGTAAGCTTGATGAAAGATTTTGGCTTTGTTTTCCTATTGATGTGCCCTCTACTGTCCTCAAAATTTATATGTGTATGTATTTGCATTGCTTTCACCATTCTTGGTAGATCCCACTTTCTTGCACACTACCATTGGTTGATTATGTACAATGCCTGCATGCTATTGGTCAAACTACTTTTCAGTCATTACCTTTAAGCAAGTATGAAAATAATAGGAAAACTTAATCCCTGCACAGGTCAGCTTATTGTGCGCAAATAATTTTGAGTATAATGATGACCGTTGATGATCAAACTTATTACGAAACTTAAAATTTACATTGCCCACTTTGAAAAAATCTGAAGTATATTAAAATCTAATTTAAACCTGAAAATAAATATAAGGTTTTAGCGGTTTTATTTTTTTGCTAAAAAAAAAAATCATAAGAAAGAAAAATAAGAAAAAAGAAATAAAATTACTGAAAAGTAGTACTCTCAAACGATTAATCACGATTAATCGCATTCAAAATAAAAGTTTTTGTTTACAAAATATGCATGTGTACTGTGTATATTTTTAATTTTCATATAAATACACACACATACAGTATATAACTTGAAAATATTTACATGTATTTACATGTATATATTTATATTCATAAAATTTATATTATACATAAATATATTTAATATATAAACAAATTTTTTCTTAAATATATACATGCGTGTGTGTGTATTTATATATACATAATAAATATACACAGTACACACACATATATTATTTAAACGAAAACTTTTATTTTGGATGCGATTAATTGCGATTAATCGTTTGACAGCACTACTGAAAACTAATGAATATTTAAAATTCTGCACTCTTATATCACTAATCATAAACCTGAATTGCTAACATGATGATTATGTGAAGTCTTTTGTACAAATGATCAGATTTTCTTAATATATATAATAATTTTTTTTTAATTCAACTTTTCACTTTCCTCTATAATTTGTAATGGGAAAAAAATATTGCATTTGAAAAATGCAGCATTTTCACTAGTGTTCCCAAGTTCAGTAATGGGCAAGATACTAAATTATTCACAAGCTAGATTTGTTTCTGGATGAGAATATGCTTTCTTGGACCCTTTTTGTGCCCCCTGAATTGATCCCCCATAGATCATCACCCATTTAAATACACCTAGCAGCCTATGCAGTCACTCTGCAAATTGGCATAGATTTGCAAAGCAAATATTAAATTTTAACGACAACCTTCCAGACAAACACAGAGATTTAATGTGCGCATGTCATTATCTAAGAGAATATTTTAATGAATTCCTGATGGAAATCAGATGCTGTAATTTATGAATGACAGGTTTATGATTTGAAAGCACAGACATAATTAGTACATAAAGGGATCGCAGGCTGTATGCAGATGTATTTGTTTCAGGGTTGTTCTGTACAGCAAACGGCTATTGGTGTCTAGACTATGTACATTTTGCTTGGAATTAAAAGGTAAAAGATCAGTTTTTGCAGTGTTTCTGCCTACTGCTATTTTGTCTGATATGCAATTTTTTTTTTTTTTTTACATAGCGTGTGAGTTAAGGTATGGGTTCACGATTCAGAAAGGTGAGGTGGGCTTAAATCATGGTTTTGAATTATAGCTGTGTGGTCTGAGGACTGTCTGATTAAAAAACATATAGTATGTTGGTGGGTGGGGCTGCTTATCCTACATCTGGATTAGCTGCAAGCATTTGGACAAGCAGGGCTAATTGAACTGTCATATTTAATTTGCTCACCTCTGACAGCCACACACGCATACAGTCCTGGATGAATCTGTGAGCTGACTAGGATGGTCCTGGAAGATAAACACAGAGGCTGATTAGATGTAGTAGTTATCCATCATGCCTGTCCAGTTATATATCTCCAGACTGACCAAACACACACATACCCGTACACAAAGGGCACAGCAATTCAGCCCTGCCCTCTGTGCATGTTGTTTGATTTTTGCTTTGCTAATTAAATTCCACCCTGACAAATAAAAATACAGCTATACTTTGGAAGTTATTACATTGTGGTTCAGATATCTGGAATGATATCCCATAAATTATTGTGGCTCAGGAGCAATGAGGGCCCCAAAGGAACGCTCTGATTAAACTTTTTTAATATTTGTCCAGAGCACATCAGCTTATACTCAGCAGAGATGAGTATTTATTTATTTATTCTCATAATTGGTATTTACTTATTGATTTATTGATTGATTTATTGATTTATTGATGAAATGTATAATCTCATTGGTTTTGCACTTTATTTATTTATTTATTTATTTATTACAAAATGTATAATCACATTGGTATTGGTATCTTTTTTTTTTTTTTTTTACAAATTTTAATGAAAGGTATAATCTCAATTTATATTGAGATTATTTTATTTATTTATTTATTTTTATTTATGAAATATAAAAATTCATAATTACTGCACTTTTTAAATAATTGGAATTTGTACTTTATTCATGTATTTATTTAATTTAATTACTTATTTTTTTAAATGTATAATTTCATAATTGGTATTGCACTTTATTTACTTATTTTATTATACGTAACAATCTCATCTCATCGTTGATATTGCATTTATTTATTCATTCATTTAGTTTTTTTTTTTTTAATGTAACATCTCATAATTGGTATTACACTTCATGTAGTTAGTTATTTTTTATTAAATGTATAATCTCATAATTGGTATTTCAGTTTATTTAGTTATTTGTTATTAAATGCATAATCTCATATAATTGCATATATTTATTCATTCATTCATTTAGTTTTTGTTAATGAATAATCTCATAACTGGTATTGCACTTTTAGCTATTTTTATTAAATGTATAATCTCATATAATTGCATTTATTTATTTATTCATTTCATTTTTTTTATTGTATAATCATAATTGGTAATAGAGGAATATATATTTTTGAGTCTTTCTGTGTGCATATGTCTCAGCAGGAGAACCACCCACGATGCGCCACCAGCTCCTGATGTTGCCACCATTTTTTCCGGAGCAACAGATGTTTGTAGCAGCTCCGCCGGACTAATTATCCATCCCGGTCATCCTCTTTGTGTAGTACGTGCACGTGTGTGTGTTCAACTTTCTGTTATGCTTTAACTCCCCAACGGTAGGATTTAGCAGTAATTATCCAGAAACACACCCCTCTTGCCTCTTCCATTGTCTTGATGTCTGGGCAACATAGCCGTCATTAATCAAACGATTCAACACAGGCCTGAACTGGTTAACCTGTACCGCCCAGCCCTGGTTACTGAGGAAGTTTTCAATTCCCTCTGGTCAATCACAAGGACACAAGAGTCCAACAATGGGTTGGTTATGAATGGAAATTAAAATAAGATGCAACTATTCAGTGGATTCCAGCAGTGCAACGTTAAGTTTTGGTAGGTCTGAACAAAGAGTTAAATTTGCTGAGTTGGAAGGCTGGAGTTGGAAATTAGACAGCACAGAAGTTATTTCCTTAGCTTTAATACTGAAACCTACACAAGCACAGCACATTGCTATTTTTTACATCTGACCTAGAGCAAGAGGTCAGACAGTTACGAAAGGGGCAGCCCATGTCACTATGTTGCATTTGTGTATGAATAGCTATCCATTCAATGGCTCTTTTACAGTCTCTTGAATACAAGTGTTGGCTCCCTTCTGGACAGTCAGAATGCAGAGTGCATGCACTTTTGGCAGGCTTGTTAGGCATCTGTGGTCTCCTTTTTTAGAAAGAGGACATTTATTTGTAGATCTACTTTGTCTTGCAAAAAAATGTACCATTTCACATCTATTTTACTGAAAAAATTAGGTTGTATTTCATTTTTATCACACATTTTAAACCAAAAAATATTTGTAACAAAAAATAAACTATTTGCATAGTTGTTCAGTCATCAAATTTGTAAAGTCACATTTAACTTTGCACACATTCAGATGTGATACTAGTCCATTCTTCCAGTCAGTCAGTCAATTTTCAAATATCTCAGCTTCAGAAACCTGCTCATATGCTTTTTGCAAAACTCCAGATGAGTTTTCTCGTGGTTCTTTTGAGTAATGGCTTCTTTTGTGTCACTCTTTTTTTTTTTCTTCTTTTTTTTTTTTTGAGGGAAGAATTTTGAGGGACCGTTATTTATGCACTTGGTTCACTACATCAATTTTGTTACTAATATTACTTTTATAACATGTTTTGAAACAGATTGTTTTAAATTAAAGTTTTTTTAAAAAATTCAGTTTCATTTTCATAGCTGTCCTTCCCATCCTGACAAAATGGTGA
Organism: Tor tambroides; assembly: GCA_021397915.2. Classification (NCBI taxonomy): domain Eukaryota; kingdom Metazoa; phylum Chordata; class Actinopteri; order Cypriniformes; family Cyprinidae; genus Tor; species Tor tambroides. Next base: position 13,418 of record JAFVLL020041036.1, read on the forward strand.
TTATTTTATGTCTTGCAGAGGTTAAGCCAAGTGCTCTTTTTCCTTTTTTTAAAAAATGTTGCATTAAAACAATTAGTTTTATTCGTTATTTGATTAATTGTCACAAATTCTATTTTATAACATTTAGACTTTATAATAATAATATTATATTAATATATTAAATAATATAATAATAATAATAATATTAGATTTGATAGCTAATTAGATGCAGTGCCCTTTTATTAGATTTTTGTCCTGTTATTTATATTGATTGGAGAGAGGAAACAATGAGGAGAATACTGATTATGCCATTCTCAATTTTAGGAAAAGAAAATCCCAATAATTTTTCCATTTTGTATTAATTTGGAGAATTTTATTACAGTTATTGGAAACTTTTTTGTTTATAACATATCATATTTCAGTATGACGTACACAAAAATGTACTCATATAATTAATTTCTATTCATTTGTAAGATAGGATGATGACATGAAAAGTAAGCCACTAACAGTAATAATTTATTGCGTTTATTAAAAGAAGATTCACACAGCATGCAACATTTTTCATCAAATAACACTTTTGAGCTGTTGGAGGCTAATATATAGCTGAATTTGTATCACTTTGTAGCTTCGGTTTAGCATTGGTCATTTTCAAAAAAGAAAGTTGGTAACCTCTAAATATGCAACCTAAATTTTTCCAGAAATTAAAGAAAAGAAAGGCAAATCTGTTTATTATCCGTTCCGCTGCACAAACCCTACAACTGTTAATGATTGACAGGTAGAAGCCTAATAATTGACCTTTATCTTCCTAATGAACTGAGATTAATTATAACCTCAAGGTCTTGTCTGGGAACACACTGACAGTGCTGAGTGCATACCTTACTTCCCATGAGAAAAACTATTCACAGAAAAAAGACCGCAAATAACCATTTAAAACAGCGATTCTCAGGTGTAAATCCCATGACTATTGGATAATATTGGTACGTTTTTCGCTTTTGAATCTTTACACGACCTTTGACACAGTAATGATTACAGGGTTTTTTTCCGCATGTGTACTGCGCTATTTTCAGTGTCGCCACGTCTCGTGCAAAATAAACCGTTGTTTCGACAGCAGGTAATGGAAAAACTAGCAAGAAATAACCGCCAGATAATGACGGAACTGCAGCATGTTGCGTTTATCCTGCTTGTTGATTCATTTGTTCATTAGTATATATTTGCACCTGATAAGAATTGGGGGTGAGTGGGTGGTCGTGCAAACACGCCGCATTACTAGTGTGAGAAAAGCAAGGCGGCATCGCACCTGCGAGCGCGAGGAGTGGAAAAGGTCAACTTGTCCGTCTTTGTCCCTTTCTTTGTCAAGGTTAGCGCCATTAACAGTGTATTTGAACCCAAGTATCTATTCCACCAATCAGGAGAAACCTGTCAACTAAATTCGAGAAGAGTGAAATTGTTGTTTAATTCCTCTTCTACCATTAAAATATGGAAGATATTTCGATTTTTTTTTTCTTTCTGCTGTTGTTTAACTTTAGGCTACAAGATATTATGCCATCATCTGTTTCTATTTTGCAATTAAACATTTTCGGTTACCATCCTATTCTATATTTTATTCCTTAAATTGAAATATTTTGTTAAGATTGTTTACTGTTATGATATATTTTTAAAAAATCTTTATAATTGTAGGTAATTTTAATTCCCCATTAATTTCCTTATAGTTATTGTAAACTTTTTTAAAATTAATGTTCATGTAGTTTTTTCTAAAATACCATATTTCAGTATGAAGTACACAAAAAATGAAATAATGTTAAAATTCTTCACCACTTCGAATTTAATATTGAGGAAAATCAAGTTTAAGTTAAATAGATGGAAGCAAAAATAGTCAACTTAGTGAAATAATTTCCCTCAGTGAAATAAGAAAAATGAATAATAGATCACAAGTTGAAATTATATCGACAACGTGAATGAATTTGTAAAGTATTATTTTATATAGGCTATTTTAAAGACGTCTAAATGTGCCCAGTGCCCAGGTCTACGTTTTTTTCGTATCTCTTTTATCTGTAACACATTGTCTAATCTCTCATTGTTATTTTTTATATTGCTGTTTTATCGTTTTATCAATGCTGTCAATTACATTTTGCAAAATTTTCAGTGGATCAAAATTATTTTTAGAGGATCAAGAAAAATGTTTGTGTGGCCAGTTTATAATTTTGACCGATAACTCTTTAAGAAATGTGAAATGTATGGCTTGACGTTAAAATAAATACGTGTGTAATGAATTAATTAGAATGCATTGGAAGTTTCTCAACTCTAAGGGCATCGAAATGAACCAATCAGAGAGTGTTTAGGAGGAGCGTGCTGGAGCGCGAGACGGTCAAAAACTGATGTCTGCACGCGCTCCGGGCATAACGTTGCGTCAAGGGTACAGAGATGAAAACACGCAGTTATTGAGTAACAAAACATCCACAACTGTCTTAAAGAATAAGACAATATTGCAGACGACTGGTAAATGGTTTGGTGTAAGTAAAAGTTTATTATAATTTTAGGCAAGTGTAAGAGGGGAAAGAAGATAAAACACTATTTTATAATAAATTTAGCTCGTAACATACTTGAGACAAAGTTTTTCTCAATGGATAAGTCGAAGAACTTTCGAATAGACGCTCTGTTGTCGGAGGGCTCTCAGCGGATAGTTCGGCAGGATTCCCCGGGACTGTGCAGTGACGGCACTGACATCGAGCCCACTACCTGCAAACGGACAGAAAACTCTCCTCCCCGCGCTTTTCCGCTTCAGACAGGGGTCATACCCAAACCAGGCATGCTGAACATTTCTCACCCAGGATTAACGTCACTTTCCCAAGGGTCTATGCCAGGAATGTATCCCTCACCTATGTACTCCATCACTGCACTTGGAGCGCAGCATCCCACCTTCGCGTACTCGGGTTTCGCGCAGCCTTACCCGGAGCATCTGAAAGCAGCAGCCGTGGCCGGTTCATTTCCGCTAGAGCACTGGCTCCGGGCTGGACTCATAATGCCTCGCCTCGCAGACTACAGCGGTATGTGTCCCTTCTGCTGAATTACTCATATGCATTATAATATTTGCTACTTTTTATAGGTATATTAGTGCTTACTTTTAAGTAAAAAAAAAAATCTAAATGATGCCAATATAATGTGTGTAATCCTGACGCAGAAATCTGGAAAATAGGTGTAAATTTTATTTACTTATTTCTACCACAAGCGTATTATCTTGAAGCTGCAGCAATGATTATTATCATTTACAGTTTTCATAAAATTACAAATATATTTACGTGTAAAACTTTACGTAGCCTATCCTAAAATGTAGGGAAGATTATGGCAAAAAAAAAAAAAAAACATTAGCCTACATAAATAGGTATATTCACGTAACTTTCTGCAAAAACACTATAACGTGAACTCAAATATTATCTAGCATAATTGAACCAGTATTTACTGCTAACAGAACTAATGTCAGCTTTTTTATTTTCAGTCTTTTCATAGCATCATAAATGACAACTCCATTAAAACTGCCTTCATCCACAGGAAAACTATAAAGAAACACTTAAAACGGTCTGAGCTTCATCAATAAAGTTATCTGGTAGCATGTATTGAATTTTCATTAAGTTAATGGTGCTCTCTGGTGTTTTATTGTCCTGCTAAAGCAATATCTCCCGGCCCTGTCATCAACAATAAACTAAAGTAAAGCTGTTATCATTATCTATTAGGGGGGAGGAACAAGAGGTGAATATGTTCTTGTTTGCTGCGTCTGCTTGGTGTCTTCACCATATGTCTTTGTTTTTTGGCATGAGTCTTACACCTCCTTTATCAACTTTCTTCTCAGGGGCACCTCAGTCTGGTTTAATCGGAAAGTGCCGGAGACCACGCACAGCTTTCACCAGCCAGCAACTGTTAGAGCTGGAAAATCAGTTCAAACTCAACAAGTACCTATCAAGACCCAAACGCTTTGAAGTGGCCACTTCTCTCATGCTGACTGAGACACAGGTAAGGAGAAGGCAACACATGACAACTCATAACTTTTGCAGCAATGCTGTAGAAGATCCATTTTTGGTTCCCCAAAGAACCTTTCAGTCAACGGTTCTTAAAAGAACCATTTTCAGAAGAACCTACCATAAAGAACCTTTTGTGCAATGAAAATATTCCATGAATGTTAAACGAGGCCAATAAAAAACCTTTACTTTTAAGAGTATTGGATGTTTTAGCAAATTGGTGGCTAATTTGTATGTTTTTGGACATAATCTGTTTACATCCCACTGACGGTTTGGGGTGGAGCTTCATGCTTACTTTTTTCTAATCGCATTATACAAATTTATCGCCACCTCGTAAAAGTCATGTTTTCTAATGAAATTGGGTTGGGAGAAAGAAGGGATGAGGGAGAAAGACATACTGAGAACAAAGGGACAGGGAAATAATTTCAATTTTAAGCTCATAAATATTTCCAAATGCTAATACCAATGGATCAAACTTTATGTGAGTGATTGTGATGATTGTTATATATTTTCCAGGTGAAGATTTGGTTCCAGAACCGACGGATGAAGTGGAAGCGCAGCCGTAAAGCTAAAGAGCAGGCTGCGCAACTGGAAACAGACGGCTGTAAGTCAGGCAAGAGAGAAACCAAGCCCAAAGACCTCAGTCGCTGCAGTGCACACGATGACGACGAGGATCTGGACGCAGAGGAGGAAGATGAAGAAGAAGAAGAGGAAGAGTTCAGAAAATCAATTAACGCAGGTGTGGGTCTACCTTGCCCCTCGGACTTCCTGCAGCACAGCTCTGCGCTGAGCTACAGCTCTCATGGCTCTTACTCTGATGACGACCTGGAAGAGATCGGAGGAGACCGAAAGATCAGGCTCGGGTTATGAAGAACTAATGGCAGCTGTTGCCTGCATGTCCGTGAATTGGACAGGTTTAAAATGCAACACCTCAAGACTGAAAGCTGTTGATGTCAAAACTGTCCCTTAGACCCGACGAGTTCATTGTCCACGACGTTTATAGTCAAAAAAGTCTTAAATAATTAATGAAAATGGTCTTCAAGTTTATTTGCACTTAATATTTTTTCTTGAAGGCTGCTTGTAAACTGCAAATGTACACTGTCAAACTAACTTTTTTCTTATGTGATCAAAATCTATATGTTAACATGGACATTTTGGTTGAAAAAAAGCTGTTGAACCAAACGAGGAAGCCTTTGCACTGAACGTCACAGGCTGACACTTGTGCTCATTGGTCTCTTGAACACATTTAATTCAACAGTATGTAGTCAAAAGAGTGGATGCTGAGGAACAGATGATTGTCCAGAGGTCATCAGTGTCAGCTTTCTTCCAGTAACCATTGATTGAAACACTGAGGAACTGGTAAATCCTCTGCAAATATTGAACAAGGGCAAACTGTGAACGGTGCATTAGTTAGTCCATTAGTTTATGTCATGTTGTTGATGTTGGTGTTTTTAATGTTATTTAACTGTTACAGAATATATCTAATTTATTCAACTGATATCAGGACTCAGTTTGAAGGATGTGTGACCTTCAAAGATTGCTGGTAAAATATGTACTTGGAGACAAAAGGGAAATAAACAAAATCAAAGATGAGTTTCAGCCATTCTCTCACTTGAACTGTTTTTATGTGTCCAGCTCATGAGTGAAAGGTTTATATCACCCCCATCCTACATATTCATCGTCCCACTCTCCTCTCCTTTTTAACCTCTAGCTGACACAGATGGTGATTAAAGCGCAGACGAATCTACAGTGCATTATAAACAACGTAGGCCCTGATATTTATGGCCGCAGCCTCTCAAATATGAATTACTCAGGGGGGTTTACTGATAGGCAAATAATTAAGTTAATGAAGGAAAAGCAAAATAATCTACTCCTTATGCTGATGTCACCGGGCCATTTAATTTGAAAAGATGAATTACCTCAGTGACCAAAAGAGCATTTTTACAGGGGTGTGGTGTAAGGCCAACAATTAAATATTAAAGCAGAGAAGGTGCAGGGTTCTCAGCCAAGCTAGAATAGGACATATTTATATGTTGATTAAATGCATTGCAGTGGCGGGAATAAACACCCTGCCAAAACAAAGCAAACTCGAGCACTCAAGAAGGCAAACTGTGAACATTTATCATGCATTTGGAAAATTACACCTGCATCTCGATCTCACCTGACTGCGAAGGTATTGTTGAAAAAAAGGTCTCGCTGTATGTGTAAAATGTCCCTTGGTAGTTTCCGTCGGCGTTGTCATGGAGCTCGAACACACAACTGAACTGTGAGGAAAACTTTCAGCATGGCAAAACAAATAAACTGACACATTTCTGTTCAGTTTTCTTGTTTGTTTGTGATATAACTGCTTGAGATAAAGATACAGTGGTAAGTTATAATTTTCAGTAGGATACATAACGTACAAATAACGCAATTTTTTTTCTCGTTTTGGTAGGTGTAAGCACGTGCCTGTAATACTTGATATAAGCTGTTGTAATGTTTAGCAAACGGATTTATGATTGATTTTAACAGAATTATAGCTTCTATTAACGCCATGTCAACTTTTTAAAATAAAAGATCAGTAATTGTAGACATAAAACAGAAAATACCTTTGCATAGTCTCCAAAACAAAAACAAAAAACCCCGCCGTATCACTTTATCAATAACATTTTATTTGATGATCCTCTGAGGCAATCACCTTTGCTGTCAGTGATTTCCTTAAGGCAAATCACTTAAGCTAATAGAGAGGTAAAGAAATGAGTGGCAGGGTCATAAATTTACACCAGCCTCAGTTAACCTCAGACAGACATATAACAGATCCTGCTTATGCAATAAATGGAGAGAAGAACAAATAAATGTAAATGTACCACTTTAGCATACAGCTGTTTAAAGCAATACAGATATTGCCTAATGCAGTGTATGTTCATGTTATTGGTCAGATGAAATTTAGGTTAATTTCTGATATAGGCCCAGAGCAGTCAAGCAGTACATCCACATCTGTTTTATATCATTTGATATAAAACCTATATGAAATATTTGATATTTGCAGCACTATTTGAGCCCCTGTGGTTTGGGTGTTTGTTTTTTAGGTGCAATGTTGACGGATCATCCAGTGAATCCTTTGAGCTCAGGCATTCCCTTTGGAGTCACACACAACCCACACAGAAAGGTAAGGTGTTTTTATAAGGTGTTTATTATGTTTGTATGGGAGACATGGAACTTTTTGAAAAGATGTCACCATATTAAGTTAACTATGGAACCTCCCTTTTAATCAAAATTTAGACAATAAAACACAAAATATGTATAGCATATATAAACATATAGACTATTGTGCCATCCTCGTCGTTTTATAGCAAGCCCCGATTTCTTATTAATTCTATGCTCTGTTGTTCATGATTCTTGCCTACATAATCATGTTTCTTTATTCTGCTATTGTCTGCAGCTAGTTTCTAATAGTATTTATATTTTAACAGATTTTAATAAAAAGTTGACTGATTTTGCATTGGCTTTTTGCCATCAGTCTGCTGAGATGTTTTGCTGAAATACACTGCCATCTGCTGGTGCAAAGGCCAATAAACATTATGATTTACTTTCCTTTATTTTCAGAGGGTCTCACGCCTCAGGTCAGGGAGTCCTCTGAAGAGAATTCAAAACTGCTTTTTTGTGGTGGAGACCTGGGCTGGGCTGAGCTGGTCTGGGAGGGCTGGGAGCCAGGACGAGAGTATACCAAATCACTGTTCCTTAGAAGCATACATGGAAAACTCCAGAAACTTACCTTCAGGTCAGTCCACTTAAAACAATGACTCATTAAGACCAAAAGTTACTTTTTCCAGAATTCAAATAACTGTTTTCTATTTGAGTATATTTCAAAATGTAATTTATTTATTTTTACCAGCCATCACTCGAGTCTTCAATGTCACATGATCGTTCAGAAATCATTCTAATATGTTGATTTGGTGATTGAAAAGCTTCTCTTATTATTATCAATGTTGAAATAATTGTGCTGCTTACTATTTTTGTGGAAACTGTCATACATTTTTTTTTTTTTGATGAATAGAAAGTTAAAAACCAGCATTTATTTGAGATATAAACCTTTAGTAATATCACAAATATCTTTACTGTCACTTTTGATCAATTTAATGCTTCCCCGCTGAACAAAAGTATTCTTTTTTTAATCTTTCTGACCTAAATTTTTTTATCAGTAGTGTTTAAATTGATGTATTTGTTGTATTTTGTCCATTTCAGACCTCCTGCTTCCAAGTTCTTCAGCACACCATTTCCTCAGACCATCCTTCTGAGCCCAGGAACTTCTTACTCACTCCCAGTTACTTTTCAGCCTCTTGAGAAAGTAAAGTTTAAATTACCTGTGTTTCTCATCTAATATATTATCTTAAACTTGTTATATCACTGAAGCATTCAATAATCCTATGATTATGATGAATTTTATAATCAACATTTACAGCAATTAATGAGAGATATTATATGCATAACTAGATTTGCATATATTCTTTTTTTCTTGCCCTGCTCTTTCCAATGTGAATATGCAGACACTATAGAGTTTCACGGTAAGGAAGGTGAATTCCAAGTGTCTCTGCGAGCTGTGATTCCTCATTATGCCCTGGAGGTACCAGACACAGTGATGCTGCCATCCTGTGCTGCCCAGCACAGCTCCCAAACCAGCTTCCTCTTTCGTAATTCCGGGTAAAGCATGACTAAAGATCATTTGATTTATGCAGAAAGTGCAAAGAAAGTGCTGAATTTTGAAACCTGTGAATGCACTTTTTATCCCTAGTAATCTGCAGACAGGATTCAGGTGGTCTGTGGATCCTCCGTTCCAGCTGTCCCCTGAGATTGGACAGTCAAAGCCTGGAGAAGAATGCAGGGTGACAGTGGAGTTTAAACCCCAGCAGGCTCTAGTGTATCAGGCTGAGGCCTGCTGTGCTTTTGGAGATGATGGGGAAAGCAGCCGTACTGTGCTTCTGCATGGGCTGTGTGAGTACACAAAGCTTTTCAAAGAATTTCAGAAAGCACATTTAGGGTATATTCTGATCTTTTCTAATCTAATCATTCATTTTATTACATAGGGAAATAAATATAACAAATAACAATATAAGAATTCTGTATAAACCTTTAAAGATAGACATACCCTGAGCTCAGATTTTTTTCTCAAATTATAGTTTTCAATGCTGTGATTTATATCAGAATTTGGTTTGGTTCATGGCTTAGAAATGACTCACATCATATTTAAATACCTTTCCACAGCCAATTACCCTCACCTCCAGATAAGCTCCATGGGACAGGAGGAAGGGTGCAAGGTGCTCGAGTTTGGCAGTGTGGCAGTAGGAGACTCTCTTGAAAGGCACTTTGAGATCCACAACCTCTCCACTGTATGTTTCCCACCACCCTGCTTTTATGCTCATTGAATATTTAGTCATCAGATATTTCGCTGTCACATTTACTCTCTTTCTCTCTTAGGTTAGCACAACATTTAGTCTGTCCTGTTTGAGACGTCCCGCTCTCATGTAGTCTGTGTTCTGCTGTGAGGTGCATGAGGGGAAGATTGCTCCAAATTCAGTGTTGAAAGTCCCTGTCTGCTTCTCCCCACTCACAGTGGACAGCATAATTGTGGACTACCTCTCTCTTACCTGTCCTGGGGCTGTAAGCAAAGACCTGCTCAAAGTATCAGGCACCTGCATTGGTATAATATATAACCCTACAGTAACAGCTTTCCAAACATTTGCTTATAAACATATCAAACCTGGTCTTTATCTGTCCACTATAGGTCCAATAGTGTCTCTAAATACTTCTGTACTGGACTTTGGGTGTGTTGAGGAGGGCACAGAGGTCACACACAATGTACAGATCATCAACTCCTCTGCAGTACTGGCTCGTTACCGGTTTGATGTGGACACTGGCAGCCATAGTGTGTTCAGCATTGATAAGCCTTGTGGCTCTCTGCCAGGCAGCAGCAAACTCACTCTGCGTGTGAAGTTCCACCCACATCAACCTATAGCTTATCATAAGACAGTGACCTGTTTGCTGCTGCACAGGGTAGTCTGTCTATCAGTGTATCTGTTTGCTGGCTTCTTGTTTGAATATATATACTCTTTCTTATCTTGTTTTCGTTTGACTGATAGTGCAAATCTGCTTTTTTCATTAAAGGAGCCACTGTTTCTGGATTTGATTGGCATCTGTCACTCAGAGCAGCTGAAGCCAGCCGTTTTAAACCCCAGACGCCTGAGTGTCTACAGAATGAATCTGCTACGAGGGCTCACCTGTTATCCTCCTGACATACTGAGTGCTTTGCTGGACGAACACAAATTAAAACTGGATGATAGCGGAGCATTGCTTGTGTTTGTCCATCTGCACTGTGGTGTAACATACAAATGTTCTGACATCTAAGAGTTAAGTCAAACATCCTAACCTCATATTCATATATCTAATTCACAAAAAAATCAGGTACACCGCAGCTAACAACAACAAAAAGGAAAACTGGAAAAAAGCATGGATGTAACCTCACATAACACTGCATCTAACTTTCTTTAGATTACAGCAGAGGACACTGACAAATCCACACTTCTGTTCAACCCACACAGTCCTCTGGAGGAGTATTTCCATGTTAATTCAGCACCTGAAGCAGAAACAGAACTTAACGACACCTCAAACCCCTCCAGATTCCCCATCCCCCATGTTACAGTTCAGCCCTCTGAGCTACTTTTTTATGATGGCCCAGCATCTAAGTCAGTCTCCATCACCAACCACACCAAAGGAAAGATCTGTCTGATGTGGACTCGTGGAGCCGAATCCCCTTTCTCCATCTCTCCTCTCTCCTGTGAGCTGGGCCCTCTAAAGAGCACAGCCGTCGAGTGACATACAGTCCCAACCAGCAAAACGTCTTCCATGCAGCACCGCTTGAGTGTTTCACTTTTTACAAGGTAATGTGAGACTAAAGGCTGGAATCTACTACATAACATGTTTGATATCCTCTTTCTGTGAAGCAAAAAAATTGGAGTTTGTGCCCATCATACACTATGTGTTTTCTGTGAAATCTGTCAGATCAAATCTGCAGACTGGCTCAGATTTTTGGCAACTAGCATCAACTCGTCCAGACTGTAAATCAGGGCAAAAGTCATATAGTGTATTCCAGCTTTAAAGTAAATCGATTTGGTGACCTCCAGCAATCACAGTCAGTCTGTAAATGGGACATAAAGCGAAGATAAGTTCTGAGCGTGAACGTTTAGTGTGACAATAGACCTATTACTTGGCTTGAATTTAGTTTTTGTCATCCCCAGGTTCTGAGGGATCATAGAAATGTGGAGGATCGGACTTTGTGCCCACCCTGGTGCCTAACAGTCAGGGCAAGCGGCCACTCGTTTCAGCCTGGAAAAGAGCACTTCATACCCAAGTTCTCTCTTCAACACCCTAAAGTAGTGAGTGTTACATCTTTCATCATAATATGTAGAGAGAGAGAGCGCAATCATTGGAAATATACTGTATGTAAATATACTTAAAAGGTTTTAACACCATCCATCTCCTTGCAGGTATTCCCTGCACTGAGACAGGTATCATACAGCAGTATTGTCCTGCAGAATACAGGGGACATGCCCTTGATCTTCAGACTAGATCCAGAGGAAAATCCGTCTATATGTGTGCTGCCACCAAGTGATCTGGTGCCACCAGACAGCCACCAGATCCTTACCTTCAGATGCACTCCATCACCGGATCACCCTGCCACTATCCCTTTGACATTACATCTGAATGCCAGCACCAAACACACACAGGTTAACACAATGTACTACATGGCAGTAAGATAACATCATATAGTGATTTGTCACACTGAGTGATTGAAGTCATTTCCAAAAAGCCAAAAATCTATAATGATACCTCTCGATCATGAAGAAAATGATCATTAATAAGGTCATTAACTCATTGTTGACACAGTCTATGATCTTAATAAAAAAATATTATCTGGGTATTACTGCCAGCTTCTCTAATAATTTTATTATACTGCTGCTTCCTCATTTAAACCGTGAATTTTACATTAATAAAAGACAGGATAAAAGATGTTGTGCAGAAGAACTTTGTTACGACATGAGGATGAGTGAATGATGACAGTTTTCAGTGTTTGGGTGAACCCTCCCTTTAACTCTTACATATGCTAACACAAACTGCCAGCGATACAATCAATTGTACAATGTATTTTTCTAATGAGCTAGCTTACTTGGACTTGTATCAATTTCCATAAAGTTTACTTGACACTGCACACCTGCAAATCTCTTTAAAAAGTAAACTAGGAATTTCTGAAACTGAAAGCTGTGGTTTTAATGGGCTGATTTAGCCTACATATCTTTTGTAGGTACTGAATGTGGTTGCTGTAGCAGAGAAGCTTTCCATGAGCGTGGAGGGGGATGGCAGTCTGTTCTTTCAGCCCACAGCCGTGGGCTCCTGCTCTGAGAGAACCCTGCGGGTGAAGAACATGAGCAGAGTGCCGGTGGAGTTCAAGTGGAGGCTGTGTGGATCTGACCAAAGGGTTCTGACTATACTGCCAGACACAGACATGCTCCAGCCCAATGAATCGAAGGTAAGACTGCGGTGTAATTGTGGTATTTTGGGGAATGGTAGTTTCAGTCTTATTATTGAAAGTATTTCTTTGCTTTCAGGTACAGAAGTGGTCCTTTGCCCCTAAAGAGGAAATGATGTACAACATGAAGCCCAGTCTCACATTCTGGACTGTCCAAATGCCACAGTGCAAGAAGTCCAGACTTACCATTAAAGCTATTGGATTGGCATCCAAAGGGTCTCTCCAGGTGTGTTACGTGAATGGAATTAAGAACATCTAATCATCTAGGCAGAGCATCCTGTTATAGATCTTGGTGAGGTCCTGGTGGGAAGCTGTAAGTCATTTGATGTCCCTCTACTGAACAACAGTCCCTGTGCTGTCAGCTACTCTCTGACCACAGTGCAGAGCGTCACAGTTACAGGCCTCCCTGAAGATATGACTCAAGATCCTTTGGGTTGGAGACACATTCATTGTCAACTCACTATTCTTAGACATATTTTTACTCCCATTGCAGGACTCTGTGTCTCACTTTATATTCTTCACTGTCTATATTCAGCCATATGCAAATTATGTACACTGCCATTCAAATTGATACTTTATTTAGCAAGGATGCATTACATTGATCAATAGTGACACTAAGGACTTTTAAATTGCTATAAAAAAAATCTATTTAAAAAAAAAATGCTGTTCTTTTGAACTTTCTATTCATCAGAGATTCCTGAAAAAAATCCAGAAATATATTAAGCAGCACAACTGTTTGCAGCCTCGATAATAAAAATAAATATTTGCCATAACAGTATAAATTACCATTTAAAACATATTCAGATAGAAAACAGCTATTTTACATTGTGATTTTTCACAATATTACTGTTTTTACTGTATTTTTCGATTTAAAAAAATGCAGATTTCTTTCAAAAACATGAAAAAATCTTACCGATCCCAAAAATTTGAATGGTAGTGTAGTTGTTTTATGTTGTTCTTAGGATTGCTGTCAAGTCAATCTTTATTTATTTATTTATTTATTTTTTAAATTAAGCTTTACTTTTTCAGTTCTGGAGATGGAGAATGTAAGTGGAACTATACCAGCTGACTGTAGACTACCGATCCGCTGCACAGTGAAACCACCTCGCAGGGCCCATTACTGCTGGACCATCAGTTACCACATCCTCAATGCTTCATGTAGCGTACTAAGTAAAGAGTGCTGTTTATGCTTTGAACTATGATTCTAGTGTTTACATGGCATTAGACAATAGTGCAACACCTTAACCTGCTGCTACATTCCACTACCATTAGCCACCACTAACCAGAATAAACCAACCTGCACCAACATGAAAACTCATGCTGGTATTTTCAGTTGGGTTGTTAAGACATTCTTATGTTTTGGTAAATAGTAAATTTCACAATATAAAACTCTTTTTTCCGGCGGCCAGGCTCTGTGGGAAGAGAGCCACAATCTGTATGCCATGTTCAGGCTGAGGGAGTGTATCCCACCCTGGAGGTGATGGATGCCCGTAGCTGTGGCAGTGTGGAGGGACTTAGTAATCTGCAGCTCTGGCACCTCTTCAATCTGGATGCACTCAACACTTATCTACGCAGAGATCCCAGCCCCTCTGAACTCACCTTCAGGGTGCTCACTAGACACAGGCAATACTTTAAACAAACAGCTTTTTTTGTTTTGCTTCAATTAAAACAGTCATAAATTCAGAGATTTATTTCTACCCCAATTTCTTTTGATAACTATTAAAACCTTCTGCAGTTTTCAACGTTGCCCTTCCATCTTCATCTCAGCCATGTTGGATTTTAGCTTCAGCGCTGCTCCCCTTGGCTCAGACCCCTCCAGTATTCTGCTTTTGTTTAAGAACCCAGGAAGTATTCCTGTGGAGTGGTGAGCATCCATAACTTGATCTGCCTGTATTTTACAGTAGCAAATAAAGTCACACAATATGAAAAAATTATCAAAATGGTCTCCCCCAGGTCATTCTTGCTTCCAGAGGACCAATAGATTGAGCTGGAGTACTGGGCTGAGTCTGGAGATTTCAGTCCATCTGAGCTCCGCCTGATGAAGATTCAGGACCACAGGCTCTTCTCTGTCTCCTCACGCTCTGGTAAACTCCTGCCCAGCCAACAGAGGACAGTACAATTCACATACAGGTCAGGAATGAGCACAATAGTGCCTTTACACTGATGTATTGTTTAGTGAGTCACAGAAAACTATATGCTTCTCTCCCAGACATGACTTTGAGGGGACAGATCGTCTTCCTGTCTTGTTGAAACTTTCACGTGGAAGAGAGATACTGGTGAGGCAAATGATTCTTTTCGATTTATGCTGACAAATCTTGATTATTATTTAATTTTCCAGATGAATTTTATAGGAGTAACTGTGGAAAGAGACAGACGCTACATTTACCTCTCCTCCAACCAGCACATCTTTTCCCCGGTGGCAATTGGTGGGTTCAGTCCCCCCAAACAGGTTTGTAGGTCTATAAGTTACATGAAGTGAAGTTTTCCCTGAAAGCTGTTTTTATAAACTGTTTAGTTTATATAATCTACTTTTTATTTTTATTATAGACTCTTAAATATAAGGGGTATATTATATTATATTATATTATATTATATTATATTATATTAAGAGCCCTTCAAAAAGGTCACTGAAGGTCAAAAAGGTCAACTAAAATATATCATTTTTTATTGTTGATTTATATGTTTGCCAAAATGTTGTCATCTCAGTATATGTGGTGTATTTTGAATGTCTCTCAATGAAAAAATTCTTTATGTCCCCAAATGGTTTGGTTATAGTATCAGCCAGCAGTGTCAGGGTCATTCTTTAAAATAAGACAAAGTGAGTATAAGCTAAAACATCTGCAAATCAGGAAATTAAGTAAAAAGTAAAAAAAATATATTAAAAATCCTTAATTAATCCTTAATAATCTTAATCCAGTAAATCACGGACAATTGGAAAAGTCAAGGTAAGAATGGGATCCCTGAAGAACATTCTTAACATAAACCTTCTGAATTTAATGTACAGAAACTTGAAGTGTTCATAGTTTATTGTTATGCACCGTGGGGGCCTTGGAGTCAAAACGGTTGAGAACCTTGCAGGATCAAATGACATTAAAATAATTTTATTAGTTGTTTAATTATTGGCAGGTTCTTACAGTCATCAACTAGATTTCATGTGTTTATTTTTAATAGTCACAGATGTGCCAAATTTTTAATCTGCACAGGTGTTTGAGTTGTATAATGCAGGCGCTCTCCCGCTGAGGTACCACATCGACACCACTCCACTGGAGGAGCTGATGGAGGAGAACTTCAGTCACCCAGTCTTACAGTGTCTGAACCCTGGAGGAGAAGTTGAACCAGGCCACACCGCCCTGGTGGAGTGGATCTTCTCTCCACTGGAGGCTAAAACATACAGTGTTAGTTAATCCACAGTAACATAAATGTGGTGTTAAAGGATCATGAAACCCCAGTCTACTTTTTCTGAGATTTTAGCAGAGGTGTTTGTGTTGCACATTATAGAAGACAATGTTAGCATCCGATAATTTTAACTGTTGGAGAAAACTGGTTAATTTTAAGCTTTTTTTGTGCTATTTTCATCTTCCGGGTTTAAAATCTATATCGTGCTGACGTCACAATTTGTGATGTGGCAGTGGACTATAGTACATCGATGACGTGTCGGTGTCTAATTATTCATGAGACTGCGTGTTCTTATCCTATGAGAAGACGCTTCGCTTAATTATTCAAAACAGCATGTGTTGATTTGCTATGACAGCCACTTCAGACTGTGAGATTGCGTACATTAACTGTGAGAAACGTTCATGGATTGAAGGAGAGTGTTTGTTTTTGCTTTGTAATAAGAGTTCGGCACAAACGCGATTCATTCACTTAGTGAGTGTAACAGTTTTTACAGCTCCATGACACAACCCGTCAAAAGGCTAATATGAATGCCACAGAATAAGCCTTAAAAGTTATCAGAGGTGCAACAGTGCATTCATATGTTTTCGATGCAGAGTGCAAATGGCTGTGCATTTATTTGTTTGTCTCCCCTCTTCCACTTCCACTCCACAGCGCACCACACCCACTTTTTTAGCATTTTTCAAAACTGTGGTGAGAACTAACCAGTGCTAAAACAGAGGGTTTCATGACCCTTTAATGTCCCTGCTGCCAAAAACATTTCACATAGCAACTCTTGTTTTTGTCTGAAAAGACATTACGGTCTACTTTAATATGCAAACCATTAAGTGTTTTGTACTGAGTTTGGTGCACGATTCCAGGTGGACGTGCCTATTCATGTAGTGGAAGGGGAAAGCATGTTTGTGACCTTTGAGGGCCAAGGCTTTGATGGAAGAGAGGCAGAACCCATTCAAATACAAGATGGGCATATTACTGTGCCTTGCACTCAAAGAATCCCAGTACCTGGACAAGTAAGGAAGTGTTTGATGAAACAAGCCATACTGTATATAAGAAGTGTTCCACAAGAAATGGAAGCCAAAATTTTCTGTCTCTTTCTCTGTGAGTAGGTGGTGTTCCTGACAGAAGAGAGAGTGTGTTTTGGTGATATCCCAGTGGGCTCTCGCAGTACACGCATCCTTTTTTTGACCAACATCTCACACACAGATCAAGTGTTGTATAAATGGAATGGAACAAGTACAGAATGCCAACAGGTATGTAGAGTTAACGTAACAGATCATGTAAACATGAAAAATCTGCTATATAGTGCAAAAGTCATATGGGCCACTTTTATGGTGCTTTCATGATGTTTTTTCAAGCTTGACAGAAGTGAAATGTCACTATGGAACCATAAACTGTCATTATGTGCAAAAGAACTGCATGGTTTTTCAGACTTTTTTTTTTTTATTTTGTGCCCCACAGAAAAATATCAGCATACGGGTTTGGAACAAACTGATACCATGTATAATTGATCAGATAACATGGCTATTGACTGCATGTGTTCATTTGTTTGTCACACTGAGCGTAGACTGTAAAGATCCATCCTGAGAGTGGTTGTCTGGCACCAGAGGAGAGTGTTCTCTGCATCTTGACAATACAGGACTCAGGCAGCCCCACTTTCTACCAGCAAGACCTCATCTGCAATTGCAAAGATACACCAATGAACACGTGCACATAGAAACATACAGAGTATGCATATTTATAAGGTACACTACCATTTAAATTTGGGGTCAGTAATCTTTTTTATGTTTTTGAAAGAAATCGCATATGCTCACTATGGCTGCATTTATTTGATCAAAATACAGTTAGCAAATCAAATATCAAAAACAATAATATTGTGAATATTATTGCAGTCTAAAATAACTGTTTTCTATTTGAATATATTTTAGTATGTAATTTATTCCTGTGATGGTAAAGCTGAATTTTCAGCATCATTACTCCAGTCTTCAGTGTCACATGATCCTTCAGAAATCATTCTAATATGCTGATTTGGTGTTGATTTAAGAAACATATTATTATCAGTGTTGAAAACTGTTGTGATGCTTAATATTTTTGTGGAAACAATGGTACATTTTTTCAGAATACTCTGACCGGAAAGTTCAAAAGAACAGCATTTATTTGAAATTGAAATCTTTTTAACATGATAAATGACTTTACTGTCATTTTTGATCAATTTAATGAGTCCTTGCTGAATAAAAGTATTAATTTCTTGGAAAATCTTACTGACCCCAAACATTTGAACGGTACTGTACATACTAAGTTATATAAGCCAATCATGACTGCACTTCCAGTGTTGAGTCAGGGTCATCTGTGTGAATTTGAGGGGAACTGACTTCATATATCCACATATATTATTTTAGGGCCACTGTATATAAACAAACCTAAATGGTTGTCGGTCTCTTTGTCAGATAACTCTTGTGAAGAACCTGGCACAGTATCACAAAGACCTTCGACAGTGGGAGGAGGAGACAGAAAGACAGAAACATGAGTTTACTATTACTGAGAAAGGGAAGTGGTGTGTGGCCAAGTATGGTGACCCATACTCGGAATTTGTCCTCTGCATTTAACCCATCCAAGTGCATGCACACAGTAGTGAACATACACCCGGAGCAGTGGGCAGCCAATGCTGCGGCGCCCGGGGAGCAGTTGGGGGTTCAGTGCCTTGCTCAAGGGTCTCACCTCAGTCGTGGTATTGAGGGTGGAGAGAGTGCTGGTTATTCACTCCCTCCACCTACAATCCCTGCCGGACCTGAGACTCGAACGCACGACCTTCGGGTTACAAGTCCAACTCTCTATCCATTAGGCCACGACTGCCCCGGAAAGAAAGACCTGATACAGACAAACCAAGTGGATAAATGCACTCAGGTCAGAAAGACACATTTACGTCTTTAACGCTGACACATTTCACTCAATGAAATGTAACAAAACATAATTTAAAAAAAACTAATTGACCTCCTTAGGAAGGTGCAGTGTTAATACAAAGGTAAACTACAGCAGAAAAGTGACAAATGAGTCTTATTTACAACTTATGTTACACATTCACATTTTGTGTTTAATTTCGATGGTAGCAGTCAGCTAAAGCAGTGTTTATGCGTACGTTATATTTATAAATGAAAGACCAATATTTTGTTCCTTATGTGGCAGACTCTTCCGCCCATCCGTAGCAGTGATCAAGTTGAAAGCAGTCCCTCAGTGAGACCAGTCGGGCTGAACAGCGGGCTCAGCAGCAGACAAGTCAGGAAAGGAGAAGATGTCCCGAGCCTCCTCGTCCTGCAATACTTCACTTAGGTTTCACTGCATGCTCTCACAGCCTCATGGAGTATCAGACACATTTCCCCACTCAGTTCAACACTCATTACATCAACGGATACAATAGGGTGCAAAACTTTGAAAATACATTTTTATTTAAAAATAAATAAGTCTGTCATTTTATTGTCATTATATTTCTTTCAGGTCTAGGCAACCCAAGCTTTTTCAATCTGGGACAGGTGAAACCTGCCATTGTCCTGCAGACCTGCCCCCTCTTATTTTGGGTCCTGAGAGAGACGTCATCACACACGTGCTCACCTCTTTACTACAGTATGACTTACATTGTTTTATTAATACAATTCTGTTCAAATGTTTGAGGTCAGTAAGTTTTTTTTATTTCTTTCTTTGTTTTCAACTAATACTTTTATTGAGAAAAGATGTTAACTTTTAATGCAGTGATCAAAAGTGACAGTAAAGATATTTATAATGTGACAGAAGATTGTATTTCAAATAAATGCTGTTCTTTCTATCAAAGAATCATGAAAAAATGTAGCATGGTTTCCACAAAAATATTAAGCTGCACAACTGTTCTCAACACTGATAATTAATCAGAATATTAGAATGATTTCTGAAGGATCATGTGACACTGAAGACTGGAGTAATGATGCTGAAAATTCAGATTTGCCATCACAGGAATTAATTACATTTTTAAAATATATTCAAATAGAAAACAGGTATTTCAAATTGTAAAAGTATTTCACAATATTGCCATTTGTACTGTATTTTTGATTAAATGCAGCTTTTGTGAGTGTAAGAGACTTCTTTGAAAAACATTATAACTTCTAAACGGTAGTGTATGTTTTGGCAGCTCTTCTATCTTCTTCTGTCCTATTCTTTATTTATTCTGTCAATAAATAAAGTTGACTTGACTTATTAAATGGAACAACTATCATTCAGTAGGAGGTCACACTGGTCATTCATTCGGTGTTCTCCTACAGAAGTCTCCTAGATGAGCCTCAGTTCCAGCAGTCTCTGGTAGAGGGCGAAAATGAGCAGGTGCTGTACTTCACACAGTTGCTCCTGTGCTCCCCACACAAACACAACCCCACTCTGCTGCAGCCAACCAGAACCCTGTAGAAATGTCCAATGTGTCCAGTGTCATTCCAGCAGAGACTTACACAGGAAACTGTAGCACTGCAGACAGACCCAAGAGTGAGTGTGACCAGGAGTCTCTGAAAGAAGTCCAGGAGGAGATAAAGATGAAGGTCCAGGAGTCCATTCGCAGGTGTGCTATGACACTAGAAAGTCTCTTATGTCACTTTAAAAAGAGAAAATTTAATCACAAATCAAATGTTGCCATTTAAACAACTTATCTTCATTCTCTCTCATTCTTTTCTGCAGGTTGCCTGAGTTTTGTGACCTAGTGGAGGACATTTTGTTCAACACCTTGCAGAACCTAATGATGGAGGCTTTCTTGGGTGAGCTGGTGCTGACGACACGACCACGAATCATCGCTCTTCCACCTTCTTCCTCCAGGTCACATCTACATTTTATGCTAATCTCACTCTCTGTATCATTATTTTTGACATAACTTTTTTAATAAGAAATGCACAGAAGTGGCATTGACTATTCTTGTTTGATTCGCTGAAAACTTTACATTCTCGTTGTATGTATGTGTAGGAAAAACAGCCTTGGCTCCAACAGACAGTCCAGGGCCGAATCTAATAACAACAGGGAGTAGATCCACCCTCTAGTGACCAGTCCAATCCCTACATGTCCACTCAAGCCATAGTTTCAAACATGGAGCCTGAGCAAGAATGAGCCATGCTACACTATTAACTTAACACTCAGTATCTATATGACTTGTTTGAGACTGATTCATATTAAAATGTTTTTAAAAATGACGCACCGTAGTGTAAATTCACTGAGTCTGTCCCATCACCAACAGCTGGATCTTCCAGACTAATGCTAACACATTGTCTTGGTTCTAAAAGACGTGGAATGTTAAACATCTGAGAGTTCCTTGAATTCTGAAGCAATTTAGTTAGAAAGAAACTTCACAGATGTGGGTCACATGAAGTACAGTAATCATTTCTACATATAAACATGAATGTATCCATTTTAAAGAAGGCAGCTCCAGATGTAGTGTTTTTTTTTTAATAAATTTGTGCTGACTGTCTTGAATTTGGTACTCCCAAGGCCATTTAAACAGTGCAGTCACATGGCCAGAGTCGCTCATTATCAAGTTAAGGACACCGCCTGTGAGTAATAACTTTGGCAGCACAAATTTCTGCCCTAGAGCATGGAGGATGTTGGCTCTACTATAAGGAACAATAATAATAACTATGAGTATGACGTACTGAATTTTAGCTTATTTTAGGGGAAAAAACCCTTTGTTGCTCTAATGGGTGCCTTTTATTCTGGCTGCTGTCCTATTCGTGAAACTACTGAGGAGAAAGACTGTATATTAAGGTAAGTGACAAAATTCTTTCTTGTGTAGATTATAAATAAAGTCAATTGTATTATGAAAAAAAGAAATAATTACCACAAGCAAGTGGTTTTTTTAATGATACAAAGGTTAATACATGTTTTTATTATTTAAACAGGGAAAAAATAATTATTGTTAAATGTTATATATTTGTAAAAATGACAAATATCACCAACATTCTAAATTTTAATAGTACTTTATCACCTCTGTTTGTGAAATGTAGTTTAATAAAGTCTCTAAATAAAGTGTTGCCTCCACAAGGACCAGTATGTCTAGTGGCAGTGAGACAGCAGTGGCTCATGAGCTGCAGGACAGCAGATCTGGACCTGAGAAGGAGGGGAGGACATGGAGCAGTGCTCAAACCTCCATCTTCACTACTGAGGGGGAAACAGATGTTGAATTACACGCATTCATCAAAATGAGGAACAAAGTGGACAAAGATACTGAGGTAAAATACGCATGCACTCTGAGATACAAGCAAGAACTGCAAAAACAAATACAGAACTGAGCAAGTGAATATATTTTACTACAGCTATTTAAGTTAATTTTCTACCCATGATACACCGCTGTCACACATGTACGTCTATCGTGTTTTTATAGAAAACCTATGGAAAACTAGCGCATTGGAATGGAGAAATATGTTCTGTGTGCCCCTTATGCAGTTATGCCTGAACCAGCACAAAATCCATAAGTTCTTCCATGCTTACTGCTTTAGATCAAATGTGACTTTGACTGACTTTTGTATTGGACTGTGGCTACGAGTAAATACATCAGAATTTAGGCAGATGTGATTTGCCAATTTTCTTAAATTGAATTCAGCTCAACTGTACCAGCAAGACAAGTGATGAAGGGTTCACTTCAGACACAGACCTAAGGTGAGGTGAGGACACTGATCTGGTCCATCACATTTGAATCATTTTAACTGTAAACCACAATCACATGATCAGAGCAGAAATTCTTGCTCAGTATTAATCTTAATTAATAAAATGCAATGTATTTGATTCTAACAACCTTACCTTGTTGATGTTTCCTGTTATGTCAGTGTCCACTTCATACAGTAGCTTTAACTTTTCTCATGTTTATCAGGCTGTGGACAGCTGGAAGAGCACATGGTCTATTATGCACTTACAAACTTGTTAGAGTCAATCAACGGTAACCCAATAGTGATGTTCTGCCACACAACCTATGCCTCCATCCACAAAGCTCTGCAAAGATTTCTTTCTGTCTTGCTCTTTGACCGCACTTCCACTATTTGTGTGTGTGTTAGGAATGGGAGAAACTGAACTATGATATCCACACTCTGAGGTGTGCTCGTAAAGAAGTTTGTACACGCTGGAAGAAGATCTTGCTTCAGCTGGGTGAGGTGGACTATATTTATTTTTATATTTATTTATTATTTTCATTTTTAAATTATTCTATAAAAGTGTTCTTTTTTTATTTGTAGTTGTATGTTTTATTTATATACACTATGTTCAGAATATTAGGTCAGGTCTTTCAGGATTTTTTTCTTTTCTATTTATATTTTATGTCAAAGAATTCTGAAAAATATAACAGTTTCCAAAAAAAAATCATATTTGCCCTTTATTTTCATATTTCTTTTTTTACTGACATTTCATTTTTTTCTTACTTTATCAGCTCTTATCAGGGCTTACAAGAACAATGTTAATTTTGTCTTTAAAAATGCCAATTATTTATGCTTAAATGTACAATGCACAATGCCAGTTGACTTAATAGTAATAGCATACCAAGTCAAACGTGACCCTTATTTGCCCATGTAATGGCGGTGGAGTGTGAGCATGTCTTTGTGTCTGAAGAAGTGCAGTCAAGTAAATCTACATGCATGTTGTTGACACAGGTTACCACGAGGCGGCAGACTCCTTACTGACAGTGAACAGACAGACCGTTCTGAGTGACTGTGAGAATGTGGAGAAGGCCAGAGAACTGCTGCGAATAATATCAGAGGAGACAGGCCTCTTCCCCCGTGGACTCAGCAACAGTGAAAGATACGTCTTTGTCATGGTAAATTCATGTCTAAAGTCCAACAGCCTCAATACTGTACTGTATGTGTACATTAAATGGACTCAACATGATAAACATGTAATGTAAATAGAAAAGTTTTCTCCATGATTATAATTCACTAAATCAAGGATGTGACACTTTTACAAGCTGCTCGGTGGAGCTAAAGGACTTTTGGAATAATGAGCATTTTAATTGTTATGATCATTTCCTAGGATCGACTGGTGTCTTTGGACAGTGCTGAAGACTTTGTGCGGTTGGCCAAAGAGAAATATCCAAGAATTGAGTCTTGAGATGGAAAGGAACTTTTAAATTTGGACTCGTTTGCTGTTTTTGAGGCTTCTTCTGCAACTATTTTTATCAATAAATTCATTGTTGTTTTGTCCTGAGAAATAGAGGCTGAATGACATTATATTGGGAAATTCAGAAAGATATTTGCAAGTAAGAAAAATGTGATGTATACATCTAGAACAAGAGTTGCTTTTAAAAGTACTTCATATTTCCTTGAAGGGATTGTTCACCCAAAAATGAAAATTCTGTCATTAGTTACTCACCCTCATGTCGTTCCACACCTGTAAGACCTTCGTTCATCTTCGGAACACAAATTAAGATATTTTCTATGGGAGGGTCAAAGAGCTCTCGGATTTCATCAAAAATATCTTAATTTGTATTCTGAAGATGAACAAAGGTCTTACAAGTTTGTAATGACATGAGAGTGAGTAATTAATGACAGAATTTTCATTTTTGGGTGAACTATCCCTTTAATTCTTCCACTTTTTAACAATTATCCAGTTTAATTCACTAATTTAAATGTTATTTACATTCTTTTGTTACTCTTATACAGTAAGTCACTTTGGATAAGTGTCTGTTAAAGGCATACATGTAAAATGTAAGTGTAAACAAATATAGTACATATTTATTTATTGATATTCATTATTCAGATTACAGTATACTGTAGTGTCAAATTAAGATGTCTTTTTAAAGATGTCTTTGTATTAAATTTAATAAAGTCCATACATTTTAGCTTTAGTTTTCAAACATGACTGTTTCATGGCAATAGTTTCATGTACTACATTTTGAAAGAATTCTCAGATTCTGTGATTTCTCATATTGGATATAGAAATAGATTTTAAATTATTATTAATATACCTTTAATGTACTTTCATTAAAAGTGTATTCAGTTTGGTGCTAATGTATGCATGTATGAACATCTTACACATTTAGAATTTTTTTTTTTATAAAGAGTTGTCTAAATTGTTTACACACATAATATGAAGACTGTATTCACAAAAGTTTTCTATATAATACATAAAGTAACTAAATAATAGTTTTTCGCCTTGATGAAATGACGTGACCCGCGCTGTTTCGTCTATCTTCATAGATAATCCTCACTTGCCTCTGTAGATACGCTAGTTAGTGTATATATAGTGTTGTTTGGTGATGTGAAGAGGGAAAATTTGACAATAAATCACACATTATCGTGCTTTAGCAGCGGAGACAACCGGTAGTAGGCCTACTTGTACGGCCGAAGAATCAGAAAATATCCGAAGCCAGACAACAGACAAAGACCAAAAACCTGCGTAGGCTTTGATGATAGAAAAAAAAAATAAAAAAATCCCAAGTGGAGATGCCCAAATTGCTACCGCGGTCAAGTAATTTACCCTTCTGTTTTTTGGACAGGTAAGGGCATTAATTGTGGTGAACACACTCTAAAACTCACTAGTATCACTGTCATTTACATAAAACTCAGAGACTTTATTTATGCTGGTCCACGCAGATAGACGGCAGTCTAAACGAATTATGAATTTCGAAATAAGAATCTCAGCCTACATGTTAATGTGAATAGAATATCCCATTTTGTGATTTTATGTACTACATCAGTTTCACCAGCAGAGGACAGTCTAACCTATTAATTTCAAAGTACTGTTTTATCCTCTTAGCAGTAGTCCAGCATGAGCTCACTAAACATCTGAAGAGATGACATATCCCATGATGAAGATTGACTACAGTGTATTTCGTAACTCTCTGCTTGATGCCACGCATGTCTGTTTAATATCCTTCTATCAGATAATAAGTGAGTGTGGCCATAGTTTCAGCTGTGCACGTTGACCTATATATTGTTGTCTCCTGGGCCTGATCTGAGGGGCCAGAAACAGATGTGGAGCAGAGAAAGAGAGAGAGAGTTTGAGAAAGCAGTGTAAGGAGGAGGGGGCTTTATTATAAATCTTCTGAGTTTTTAAGCTTGGCTTTCTCTTATTGCTGAAGGCCAGCAGAAACACCTTGTTCTGATTATATGTGTGTGCGTGTTTGTTCATGTTAGTGTGGATGTGTGTGATAGTCCTAGCTTTGTTGTCACATCCCTCTAGCAATTGCTGGAAATGTTCATCCATGACCAAAGAAAGGACAGGTTCCAACTCTCTACAGTTTACATCATCTCGGGGTCTGTCTATGAAAGATGATCTGCCCCCATTCACCTCGCAGACAGAGAAAAATCAGAGCATTTAATCCTTATGAAGGATATGTGATTGTATTTCATAATGACTATAATTACTGCTTGAGTCCAACTTCATATCAGCTCTACAACTGGGTCAGGGTAGAGTACTATCATATAGCAGAGTGTCTGTCCTTTTTTCTTTTCTTTCTTTGGTCATTTCCCACTCTTTCATTCACTCTTTATTAACTTTCTTCCCTTTCAACTCCTGCCACCCTTTCTTTAGTGCTTTCTACTTCTCTTTCCACCATTCTCCAGCTGTGTTGCTCAAGTTACTACTGCTGTATCCTTGAGTTGCACAAGAAATCTTATACTTTTTCTAGATCCTATTGGATTTAATACATGCCAAGAGATAAAATTTGACAAACAGACTTGTCACACTGTCCCGCTATGGGACCGTGGTGAAAAATTGGTGCTTTAGAGCAGTTTTATTTTAGTATCATTTTTATACTAGTGTAGTTTTTATTTGTAATTGATTTTCATAGTGTTTATTAT
Organism: Tor tambroides; assembly: GCA_021397915.2. Classification (NCBI taxonomy): domain Eukaryota; kingdom Metazoa; phylum Chordata; class Actinopteri; order Cypriniformes; family Cyprinidae; genus Tor; species Tor tambroides. The sequence goes on from JAFVLL020041036.1 coordinate 40,135, forward strand.
TATTTTTATTTAAGTTTTATAGTATTTATTCATTTTTAATGGCCTTTTTTGTGTTTTCAGTTTACATTTTAATTTTAGTTTAAGTTTTAGGCTAATCATTTTGTCTAGGCAGCACTCTAACATATACTGAGGTGCAGTTGTGCTGTTCCATTTAGTTTGTTCATTTGTTTTTAATTTCAGTTTCATATATTTTAGTATTACAACTTAAAGTTATTTTAGTTAGTTGTAAAGGCAACATTTGTAATTTTTGTTTGCCTAGTTTTTAAATTTACATTTTTCATTTATTATTTATATTTTCTTTTCTTTCAACTTTTTCTTGTTAGTTTTTGTTTTAGTTTTAGCTTACTCTTTATTACTTTAACTCTTTATTTTCTATTGGGAGAATGAAAAAAATTTACCAACAGATTTGAGAATTGTTGAGAAAAAAAAGAGAAGCAAAGAAAGTAAGAGAAAGAAAGAAACAGTTTTTTTTTGCCCTAAAGTAAAGAAAAAAATATACATTTTTACAAGTTAAAAAAATGCTTTCAGGAAGCAGTTTAAAATATTAAACCTTTAGTTGGAAAGTTGAGTGATGCATTTGTTATGCATTATGCATTATGCTGAATTATTGCAAAAATTAAATACTGTAAGTTTCAGGGTGAATGCAGCAAGTTTGATCATGTTTCACTTCGTTATTGGTCCTAAACTCATTCAAGCTAAATTAGACTCAACAAAGACAGCCATAATGGAGTGTATGCATATCTAGCCTCAGATTTTGACATAACCCCGCATCTCACACACCACATGGCATGACCTACGTGTGTAATTTGCTAAAGCGTGTAGCATATACTGACATCAAAACCATGTGTAGTCTCACTGACTAACTCTGGGAAACTTTATTTACTTACAGGAAACCAAAATGTTCCATTACTAACATAGTTTACCACAGTCTCAACACTCCTCAGTATGTCCAGTACTAAAACCAGTGCCTGATTGATCAAATGATCATACTGAAACTGAAACACTGAACAATGAAAAATTCTGTCATTTACTGGCAGTGTCAAATCTCCCAATCATGGCAGAAGCATCTTCCATCAAGAGTAAACCCCTATCATCAGAATCAGAATCAGAAAGAGCTTTATTGCCAAGTGTTTACACACACAAGGAATTTGTCTTGGTGTTACGAGCTTCCAGTACAGACGTACAAACATAGTGCAGACAACATATAATTAAGGTAATAAAAACACTAATAATGAAGAGAATAGACAATAAATTATAAATAATAACAGTAATAAAAAGACAAATATACAGAAAAGAAAAAAAAGAAAAAAAAATGTCCATAGACAGAACTGTGAATGTGCATATGTCTTATGTACGGATGAGGGTTTGATGAGTTATTTACAGATGTACAGTACTGGGGTGTGTTATGTGTTGTTCAGGTGGGATATGGCCTGGGGGAAAAAACTGTTCTTGTGTCTGGCTGTTCTGATGCTCAGTGATCTGTAGCGCCGGCCAGAGGGCAACAGTTCAAAGAGAGAGTGAGCTGGGTGTGAGGGGTCCAGAGTGACTTTCTTAGCCCTTTTCCTCACTCTGGAGATATAAAGATCTTGGAGGTTGGGTAGAGGGGCACCGATAATCCTCTCAGCAGTCCTGACTGTCCGTTGTAGTCTTCTGATGTCTGTTTTGGTAGCTGAGCCAAACCAAACAGTTATAGATGAACACAGGACAGATTCAATGATGGCAGAGTAGAACTGTTTCAGCAGCTCCTGTGGCAGGTTGAACTTCCTTAGCTGGCGGAGGAAATACAGCCTCTGCTGGGCCTTTTTCACAATAGAGTCAATATGAATGTCCCACTTCAGGTCCTGGGAGATGGTGGTGCCCAGGAACCTGAATGACTCTACTGCAGCCACAGTGCTGTCCATGATGGTGAGTGGGGGGAGTGCAGGGGGGTTCCTCCTGAAGTCTACTATCATCTCCACTGTTTTGAGCGTGTTGAGCTCCAAGTTGTTGTGACTGCACCAGACAGCCAGCTGCTCAACCTCCTGTCTGTAAGCAGACTCGTCTCCGTCCTTGATGAGGCCGATGACTGTAGTGTCGTCCGCAAACTTCAGGAGCTTGACAGAGGGGTCTTTAGATGTGCAGTCATTTGTGTAGAGGGAGAAGAGCAGTGGGGAGAGAACACATCCCTGAGGGGCTCCAGTGCTGATGGTGAGAGTCCTGGATGTGAGTTTGCCCAGCCTCACTAGCTGCTGCCTGTCTGTCAGGAAGCTGGTGATCCACTGACAGATGGAGGTGGGCACAGAGAGCTGTGTGAGTTTGTCTGAGAGAAGGTCAGGCATGATGGTATTGAAGGCCGAGCTAAAGTCCACAAATAAGATCCTTGCGTAAGTCCCAGGTTTGTCAAGGTGTTGCAGGATGTAATGCAGTCCCATATTGACAGCGTCATCCACAGACCTGTTTGCTCTGTAGGCAAACTGAAGAGGATCCAGCAAGGGTCCAGTGATGTCCTTCAGGTAGGCCAGGACCAGTCTCTCAAATGACTTCATGACCACAGATGTGAGAGCGACAGGTCTGTAGCTTTTTGGGGGACGGGAATGATGGTGGAGCGTTTGAAGCAGCAGGGAACTTCGCACAGCTCCAGAGATCTGTTGTGTAAAGATGGGTGCCAGTTGGTCAGCACAGACTTTTAGACAGGCAGGTGAAATAACGTCTGGTCCTGAAGCTTTAGTATTGAAGCTTTCTAGCGTTCTGACTGTGTGTGTGTACTATAGTAAAAGCAGCGCATTGATTTAAAATGGTGATTGAACTGATTGTAATTATCTGCATTCATTGTTTTAATGCACACCTTCCAGTCAATCAGAGAGAATCAAAGAGTCCACCAAAAAAAAATGTTGAGAGCTGATGTTAAGCATTGAGAATAATTGCTGTTATAATTAGATATTCATTACCTTTCCACTCCCTCAGCTCTCTCTCTGTTTGCATACTGAAATGGCACTAATATTGTAAATCTTCTTTTAGCTCTTTGATTTCATTTAACTCCTCAATCTCTTCATGTCTGAAGATCTCTTCCATGGCTGAGGAGACAGAGGACTTGGTACACTTGATTTCTCCAGCACTCCCACAGGTCTTAGTTCCTGAAATACAATATCAGTTATTATGCATTCTACACTATGAAGATAATAGTTAACAAAAGATAAAATAAATAAAAGTAGATTACTGCTCACCATTATTTGAGTGCTTGTTTCACCACAGCCATCATCTTCTGTAGAATTATATTTTTGGTCTTCTTTTTTTAGTTGTTACCAGTGCATTTTCCTGAAAATAGCAATCACACACTGATAAAATGTCCATTTCCACACATTAATGTCACACTACTGAACATAAATGCTGGTGTACAGTGCTGTGAAAAAAAAATCCTGATTTATTCTATTTTTGAGTATATCCAGCACTAAATATTGTCAGATATTATACTAAAATTAACATAAACAAAGGCAAATACAGTTATCATTTGTAGTTAACTAGAATGTGAGTGACTCAAAGGCTTCCAGAAATAAAGTCTCACCAACATCTGTTGAGTGCCTTTTCACTTTCTCTCTACTCCTCTGTCCTAATGCTTCCTCTGTTGCAAAGAGGGGTACACTGTACTCTGAACACTTTTCAATGATATTTTTCCTCATGTCAATTAGGGGTTGACGCTCTCCTAGAAACAAACAAACAAATACACAGTATTCAGTACAAGTTTGTTCATTCCATTATTATAAATGATGTACTGATGCTATTGAGAACTGAACTGAGCTGGACAATGACATGACTAATTTCTACAGATCTGCTTATAACAAATTGCTGAGCCATAGCATAATTAAATGCATCTATACACAGGGTTGTCACTGGTTGGACTGAGATGTTGATGTTTTATTAGATTAGATTTTGAGATTTTATAATATAATTATGATTTGTTTTATTATAGTAAAAGTGTAGTAAAACAGCATTAAACCAGTTGTTTTGTCTCTCTATCAGACTTCAGTTCTGTGTGTTCTGTGCCAGGGCCGTAACCACCATAGACATTGAGGGGGACAAGTCCCCCGCCCCCCCCCCCCCCCAATAATTAGAAATTGCCAAACGTCCCCCCCAAAATTTGAAATTCTTGCACTGTGTATATATATATATATATATATATACACACAGTGCAAGAATAGGGGGACCTATATATATATATAGCCCCCCCCCCCAATGTTCAAGACATGGTTACGGCCTTGTTCTGTGCTATCTATCATAAGCACCTCGCGTGCTGACCCGGAAGCGGCGTTTCCTCTCATTTTCTTCTCATCTCAGCGGGTTGAATAAGATATCCGTGAAGTCTTTTTTACATCTCTAACATTATAACTAAAGATATATGAGGACATTAGACATTATACTCACCGCTAAACTTGATGACTGACAAAGTCAACGCCCAACCTCGGCTTGATGAACTTCTCTTCCGAAAGCGTTGTCACACTTGTGAATGGCCTCAGGGTGTAAAGTTGTCATGTCTTTGTGCTTAATTGTGATAGTTCGTGATATGAACGAGCAAGTTGTGAAACCAAAACGTATTAGATATTTATCATCCTGCAGTAGACAGTAGACACTACAGAAAAGACGCTGATTTACCGTTACAAGTAATCAGCTGCTCGCGAGACTCGTTGTCAGGACAACGACCGTTGGCGCGAAGGAAGATCTCACGTGCGGGCTATTAATCAATGCGGGTGAAATATTCCATAAGCAAATATTTTTTGTACAAAAATATTTTTGTTCGAATATTTTATAGGAAGTCTACATTACAATAAATAAATAAATAAATAAATAAAATAAAAACACTTGCCAAGTCTACTGTAACCACAGCACTTGCTACATGTTGCACAATACAACATAACTGCAATACAGGGCCTATACAAGAAGACTTTATTGGCAATGAAAAGAACCAATTGTGCAATTGCCATTAAAGTGTAATTACTGAACCTAATCATAGGAGTTTTATTTAAAAAATGCTCATAAAAAAATAAATACAATTAAATAAATTTAATCAGATCAGAAGTTTTTGCATCTGAAATCTTCAGCTGCATTTCAGCGTATCACTGAACTGCAGTTATATTGCACCTAAATGACATTATACTGCAAATCTACAGTTGCACTTCATTGTACTTCAGTTTTACTGCTGTTGAACTTTAATGAACTGCAGTTATATACTTCATTATACTGCAAATGTCTAGTTGTACTTCATTGTACTGCAGTTATACTACTTTGTACTGCAGTTTTACTGCAGTTGTACTTCAATGTACTGCAGTTCATTTTTGTAAGGGCAGTAGTTCGTCTCTGGTAAAACTGATAGTAAGAGAATGACTAAACACCAAACAAACAAACAAAAACAACAAAAGATTGGAAGCGTTCCACACCACAGCAGCCATCCGCGGCGCCATCTTGTTCCCTTGTTTCATCATTTGTTTCATCATTTCCCTTGTTTCATCATCATTTGTTTGTTAATGCCACTTAGTTTGATATTTTGTGTAACACCACGAGATTCATACATTTTTAAGTATGACTGAAGTATCCTGTCCAAAGGTATTAAAATATTTTTGGGGCCACTATATATGTGTATAATACCAGTATGTGCCTATGCAAGTGCATTTAACAGACGATGGGGAATGTGAGAATGGTTTTCTCATCATACACTTGGCAAAGAGAACGGCCAGACCTGTCTCTCTTTCTCTCCCTGCTCCGCTACCCTATGAGGTAAGTAGACCTGGAGCCAGACATCGCTCCCTATTCCCAATAATATGGATCTCAGAGATCAACTAGAGTGGCATAGTTGGTTAGTTTAATAAAGTAGAAAATACAGAATGTTCAGATAAGCAGACAGAACAGGAAGCAGTGAGCAGCTGAACCCTAATGAAATGATTTAGTGGGACAATTAAAAGTAATTTTCCCACTAGTAATTTTCCATTTTGTATTTTACTAACTTGTTGCAAGTCTCGTGACTTGAAGACTTTTTTTTTTCATTTCTTTAATTGAGCATCTTTTTCCTCTTGCCAAAATTTTGTTTCTTATGTTTTGTTTTATATTTTAGAATAACATCTTTAATTTCATGTTTGTGCTGAACATTTACATTGTGGGTTTTAGTAATGCATAGGTACTTCTAGGTTTAAATCTAAACTATTGTTATCAGTTTTTTTTTACCAATGAAATGTCAGAAAACACAACAGTAGAGTATGAGGTCCCTCAAGGCTCTGTTTTAGGACCAGTACTGTTTTCCTGTACATTTAAGCAATTAGTAAAAAAGAAACCAAGTTTCAAACATCTGTATCATATCCCATATGCATAACTGTGCTATACTAAGACATCATGCCTTTGTGTCCTCATTTGTTTGGTATTTTATAAACATTACCATAACTGTTTGACAGCTTAAATGAATAAAAACTCTATACAGATGTGACTAGAGTGTGCACTGGAGAGTGAGAAGCATACTGCCCAGAGCTATCCTTAGGTTGCCGTATATTTGCTATTTCACTGTATCCACTATTTTCTTTTCCTTTCTTTTTTTCGTGTTGAATTTGGTTCTGAAGGAGAATAAGAATTGAATATATGATCCTTGCTTCTGCTCTGAGGGGGCCATACTATGTTTCCTTATTGAGGGAATGCAGTCTGTGGCTTGAAGCCATCAATGTTTGAACAATGGCCTCTTATTGGCTAACATATGTGGTGCAGTTAAATAAATGGATGTCAGTCTTTCTGAAAGAAAAGCACAGTTTCTTTACTGTCCTCCTCATGAGGCCCCAGCATAGCACAGCTCTCTATTCTCATAAAATAATAGAAAAATGTAATATTTGCGTCACAGTGAAAAAAGGAGCATGTAGCCCCAGGCATGTTGGATCACATAGAGATTTACTACTTCAGAAGGCAAAAGCTGAAAGGTCATTGTAGGTAAGTAAATATGCGGCTTATCACATGTGGAAATCATTCCAAATACAGCTTATTTTCCCCGGTCTGCTGTCTTTAATAAACTATTAATGTCATAAAACTGAAATTCAGAGAGCAACAGTATTCTTTTTTCTTTTCTGATGGAAAAAGAAAAGCTGGGGAAAAACTTTTAATAATGGCCATAACTTATAAAATCAACTTTTATCATGCATTTAAATATATTTGTAATGAAGAAGTTGTGAATTAGTACATTCAAAATATATTAAATGTAATATCAATAACACACAACAGTTAAAACAAAACTTTAAAAGCATAAAAAAAGATTATTAAAATAATAATTTAGCACTTTAGTGTTTTACAACAATTAATTGCACTATACTTTTTCACACACAGGTTTACATTTGAATTGTATGATACTTAACAGTAATGCACTCTAATGGCCCAGTCCATTGTCATCGCATAGACATTTGGTTGAAGGTATTTTGTCTGGGGACAGAAATCATGTTAAATCTACAATCTACTTTGCTGTTTCCTTCCTAAACAACACAAGGGTCAGGTCACCAGACTAAGTTAGGATAACCAGCTTTAAATCAGTCCAGTTGACTCCTGAGCTGTGTCCTTATCTATAGCCTTGCTCTACTCTGCTTTATCTCACCGCAAAACACTCCACAACCTAAACTGACCTCTTTGGCCAAGTCTGCATGCTCACACTACCCCCTCAAGAAACGTTAGACTTATTTGGGTCAGTTGACGTAGTCCACAAATGAAACCCATTATGCGCTGTTCCCGTGAGACTGGACTGTATTGAATCTGAAATTTTGCACGTAAGCGTACTGGCATTGAGTCGTCCAGTGTTTTTCGTTTCTGATGCTATTCACTGATTTAAACAGTTTGGTTTAAGCAGCTTTGAGGGGTAACACGGTCTCTTTGGAGCAGAGCAGAAATCCAGATGTGCTTGGAGGGTGAAATGTGCAGTTATGTCACAAGTGCTCAGGGGGAGAGAGGTGAGCGGAGAGATTTGTTTAAGAGAGAGGCCTTCTGAATGGAGATAAACATTCAAAAGAGAAAGCTTTACTGCCGTTTGCATTCAGCATGGTATGTGCTTGAGATAAGTGTCAAGTCTAAGTTGTAATGTGTCTGTAGTGACTAATATGTCTGTGGACCCCCAGAAAACCCATCTTAAAAAGGCAAAGGTCAGCAGAAAATGTCTGAATTGAAAACAAAAATCCCAAAACTGTGGTATTGTAGAGTGCAACAGTGATCTTTATTGTTCCAGTAGTTAGTAAGTAAGTAGTACATCTTGGAAAGGCGTACTTTAATTGATAAAAAGTGACAGTAAATGCATTTATAAAGAAGATTTCTATTTCAAACAAATGCTGTTCTTTTGAATGTATCAAATGAATAGAAATGCATCTCAAATTCCAAAGATATTTTTTAAAAAAATATTTATTTTAAATTATAAATATCACAATACTTCACCTTGGTGAGCATAAAAGACTTCTTGCAAAAACATTTAAAAATCTTACTTTTGTGTGGTACTGTATAGTGTAGTGTTTTCATTAATTGTCTCCATATGGATTTTAACCCAGGTGAAAAAAAAGTGCACTTCCATAATATATTTAAAGTGCTCTATTTTCACCCACTAATTTTGTACTTAATATACTAAAAATGATTCTTTAGTACTTTTTAAGACAAACTTAACCATGAATACAAACTAAAATGTGTTTTTAACATACTATCTTAAAAAATGCATTTTTCAAGTTGCACTTGAACCCATCTTTCATACACTAGTACACTCAAGTGTAATACAAGTGGTGAGTAAATACATTTTTTAAATACAGAGATAGTATGTTAAAAGCGCATTTTAGTTCATATTCATATGGTGTCCCAAAATAGCACAGTTGAGTACACTTAGATGATCTTACGTTTATCTTAAGAAGTACTAAAGAATCATCTAAATATATTAAGTACAAAATTAGTGCGCAAAAATAGATCACTTTAAGTACATCATGGAAGTGTACTTTTTTTCACCTGGGAAGCCTTGAACCATACCAATTAGCTCACCATAAATCACAGCATTTTGTAAAAACAAAAAGGTTAAGATACAATTCAAATTTCTATTACAATTCTAAAATATATGTTAGAGATTTGTTCCAAAATATTCAAATATGAACAAAAACTTTGTAACGAATATGGAGACTTGTTCTGTTTCACAGAACTAATTCACAATGCTTTATGAAGGTGAGGGCATTAATAAATAGTTTGGCTTTATGAAGAGTTCTTGGTTGAAAAAAGTTTGATAAATCCTGATCTATGCTATGTTAATCTGACTGTCTCAGTTGCCCTGCAAAACTAATGCACATTTGATTGTGTGTATGTTCCCATGGAAAACTGGCTCTCACCAAAAATGACTCTATGACCTTGAAATACCAAACCGTCCGGTATAACAATAACATCATGCTGACAGCAGTAAGAAAAAGTGTGCAGAAAGAAAGAGAGAAATTCAAACTGCCACGTAACGGGAAAAAAGAAGAGCTCTTTCAAAAACGTCTAATTACCAATGAATGTAGGCACACACAAAACAAAAATATACCTTTAACTTCATGACTTTTTTGTGAGATTTAATAAGTGTTTTTTGTTTTTTTTCAATGAATATACATTTGCCATATAATGGTGTTATTTTATGATGATGTGAATTGCATTTTAGACTTAATTGTAGTGTGTATAATATATATTTGTTGATTTATGTATGTTGAAATGTTGACTTAATTTCATAACATTTTTCATAGTTTAGCACTTTATATATTCTACATTTTTCACACAAAATCGTAAGTTGTTGTGACATGAAATGACTTGACAAATATGTTTTAATGTCATCTTTCTAGACAAAGAAAATAAAGTTTTATTAATCTCTTATAAGATAAAAGTGCCTGAAGTTGAAGAAACACCCAGATATCACAGACACACACAGCTGAATGCACTTATAAGTGAACGCCCAGGGCTGGCAGGCTGGTAGATGTTGGTCGTAGAGGAGCCCAGTGTGGTGGATATAAGGCTATAATTGAGCAGGGATCTCCCTTTTTATGGCATGATTTATTCACGTGCATTAAAGCATCTGCACAGTACAGTCAGATAATTACTGAACTCAGTAAGACACTTCAGTGCATCCTTTACAGGAACGCCCCACAGATTACTGCTGTTATCAAAGCAAAACAAACGTCTGTTTTATGATGAAGTGAATCACATGTAATTAAATGAGTTATTGCCAGTTTTTATTCTGTCAGAGTATATGTAAAAATTACCTATGACATTTTGCTTTAAATTTCTAAAAGCAAGTATCGTTACTTTGGTTTTGGACTTGATATAGAGTCATTATGGCTTCTGTGTTTTACTGGAAATGAAGACGGTTGCGTAGGCAGGTTAGGTTGTATTTCAAGGCATGACATCTTTCAGTGATATCTAATCTGTGCGTTGTGGCCTTTCACCTGAGGGCATGTGTTGGGACAGACAGAAGCACATATTGAGAAAATTGTTCCATGACTGTTACCTGTGGACTTTTATCTTATAGACGTCTCTATATTACCTTGAGCTGTCAGACAGTGACTCACACACTGACATCACCAGCCTGGGGCCCAAAAAACCTCCATCGACCCCACAGAAAAATCACTGAGCTTCTGGAACTCTATAGAAAAGACACCCTCATAGGTTGTCCTGTGTCTAATATCCCCTATAGCCTGTATCAAGGGTATACAGATAAATAACAGCTAATTTATTTTTTATTTTTTGATGATATAGAAAGTAAGTGCAGTCTAATCTGTATTGAAGTAATGATGCACTGACCATGATGTATTGCTCTGACGGAATCAGTGAGTTCATTTAATGGACAATTCAAATGGTGGCTCAGACTGGAGTTTGTGAGTCTGTTTGAAAGATTAAGTTAGAGGGGTCATAAACTGAGAAATCAAAATTCTCTTGATCTTTTGACATATAAGAGGTAATTGTACTATAAAAACATCCTGTAAGTTTCAGAACTCAAAACTTTGTGGTTAGTCTAAAAACAGCTTATAGTGAAGCCAGTCTGCAAAAACGACAGCTTTTGGAATGTTCTACATTATGATGTAATAGTGTGGAAAAGCACCGCCTCCACAGAAGATGATCAACGCCTGCTTCTACATCACTGCTTGTTTAGCACATAGTGTAAATAATGAGAGAGGCAAACCCTGGTCTACACAGAACCAAACAATAAAGATGGCTCAGAAGACAACGAGATGCTGTACAGTGCCAAGTTGTGGAAAAACTCTTTTTACGTTGCTTTCCTTCTTATCCCAATGTTAGGAAAGTGTGGATGAACTTTATTTTTAATGAAGATCCAGAACGTGTCAGTAAAAACTTGGTCCTTTGTTCACATTTTACCACAGATTCGTTTACAAACAAGGCACAATTAGATGTGGGATTTTCAGAAAGATTAAAGCTAAAAGACGATGCTGTGCCAACTATATTGGATCCGACAGTAATGTCGCAAAACAAGTGTGAGTAACTGTTTTCATTATGTGGTCACTGTTGCTTTGTCTGTTATTAAAGCTTGTTTGATATGTACTGAGTATTTATGTATTTTTTACCTAAATCACAGCAGCGTCCATCTGTGAAGAATGTAGGTTGTCAAACATACACGACTCTTAGCCAATCATAGCAGTGGGCGTTTACTTCAGAGTCTAAAATCCGCCACACCTATTCAAACAGAGCGTTCTGATGAGGGGGGTCAAAACAGGACAGAAAATAGCCTATTCTACATAATGATGTTTTTTGATGTAAATATCTTGATAACATTATAAGTGGACCTCGGAGAACAGTACAAAATAAAAAAAAACAAAGGCAGTTCATGACCCCTTTAAAGCACTGGCTCATAAGAGTAAGTTGTTCGTTAATTGAACTTCGCAGGATGTTCTGTACGTTTGTGAGCAGCTCGTGAGGAACACTTGATAAGTTATGGTTCATCCAGTCTGCTGTGGCTCGTCGCCATTGTGGAGAGTATTATGACGCATGCGTGCGCTTCCGCTTCATGTAAACAACGCATTTATGTTATGTTTACATGAAGCGGAAGCACGCGCATGCGTCATAATACTCTCCACAATGGCGACGAGCCACAGCAGACTGTATGAGGAGGAGAAGAATTGTTGAATGAAGTCATTTTTGTTTTCTTTGCGCACAAAAAGTTTTCTCGTAGCTTCGTAAAATTACGGTTGAACTACTGATGTCACATGGACTATTTTATTGATGTCCTTGCTATGTTTCTGGACCTTGATCATGGTAGTACCCTTGCTGCCTATGGGAGGGAGGGTCAAAGAGCTTTTGGATTTCATCAAAAATATCTTAATTTGTGTTCTGAAGATAAACAAATGTCTTACGAGTTTTGAACGACATGAGGGTGAGTAATTAATTACAGAATTTTCATTTTTGGGTGAGCTATCCATTTAAGGGGTATACATCAAAATACTTACATTTCAGTTATATAATAAGACAGATTAGAGGTCCACCATATTTGACAAAGATCCACCCAATTGGAGATGTTTGGCTTTGCCGCTGTTTCTAGGTTCTTTTTCTGAGAATCTGAGAACAATGAAGTTTTGATTTATTATCCATTTAATCTCGTTGTCTGGTAGAAACAATGACAGATTTTTCCTTCCTACCCTCCACATGTTCACATTCCACAATCATAACCCACACTGTCCATAGACCACTGATTCTCTCCAAACTGTTGTATCCATCTCAACTCTCACTTTATCCATTACTTAGACGTCCGCTACACACATTACCATATAAACTCTGACCACCGCTTTGCTGAAATAGCCTTTGACTCAGGTCACAATTACATCAGAGGGAAAACACATAACTATGACCATCCTTGTAACCATGGCAACAGCCAGACCCTTCACTGACAGTCCTGTGAGAGACATTCTGGTCTAATGGGACCAGTGAGATGCTTAGAGAGCCTGCAGAGCTCTATGGTTAAAACGCAACCACATTTGAGCAGTATCTCAGACTTTAGCCAGGCAATGAACCCACAGCTAAGCAAAGTTTGATCTATAAATACCAATGGAAGTGAGACAAACATGTTGGGCCAAGATTCCCCATCAGGCAACAGTGCGTGTGTGTGTCAGTGTATGTTGTACAGACACACCCATGTTTCTAAGGCTTCAGTATAGTTGATCCAGGGGTAGTGTGTAGTCAAAAAGGGATGTGAAAAAAGAAATATGTAAAAAGAAGATTCCTAACATTCAAAATGTGGCAGTATGATGGTGTTGGCAGTTTAATTTTATAGATTGACTTCACTCTGTATGAAGTCAGTCCACAAGATCTGAATTTTCCTTAACGGAATTGTTCACAAAAAAAGAATTTCAGTCATCATTTACTTACCCTCATGTCATTCCAAATTCATGACTTTTCTTTTGTGGGATGCAAGACTGTGTTGCTCACTCTTTTTTCATGCAATTACAATGAAGATTGGAGCTTTCAAACTTAAAAAAAACAACAATTTAAGTTGTTTTTCTCTGAAAATCTTTTTTTTTGTTGTTGTTGTTGTTGTTTTTTTGAAAATCTTGACATCTCTTCTCAGCATATTTATGAACATTCATGAGAGAAGTACTGATGTCCAGTGGTTCGTTGATCCATTTCTAGTGGTTAACAGAAGATTATCAGTGAATAATGACACAAATTCTGGTTCTCTCTCACACATAGCTATTATGCACCTTTAGAAGACTTTATTCAGTGTTGGGGGTATCGCATTACAAGTAATGTGAGTTACGTAATCAGATTACTTTTTTAAGTAACTACTAAAGTAACGGATTACTTTTAAATTTACATGAAAATATGAGTTACTTTTTCAAACAGTTCAACAGTTACTTTGTTTTCCCATGTATTGACTGATAGCTCTCTTGTCCCCATGTTGAGTGCAGAGGCGATGTGTGTGCTGTGTGAACGTGATGCGTAGTTCTAGACTAAATGTCAACAGGCATTTACTCATCGCAACTTTACAAAAACAGATTCATTATTCCTCAAAATGAATAAAAACTGTGGAATGCAAAAATAAAGAATATTATACAATTATACCTGGGATAATTAAATATGTTAAATATACTTTATGTATTTAATTTTATTAACCAATGTCTTTGCTGCTGACTTTTGATGATACAATTCAACCATACGAATAAGCAAAAATGACATTCGATAAATATAACATTTGGGTTTCATTTTTTATTGCTGAAGAGTGTTGAACTTTCTTCTCCTGCATTCTACTGAACAGACGTGAATGTACATTTCCATCAGCCTCAGGCTTATTCATTTAACTTTTGGTGTGAAAGGGCTTTTACATCTACCAAAAATAGAACTTTATATATTAAAAACAAACAAGCAGTTAAGTTACGCTATTAGTTAATTTTTTAGGATGTAACGCAATATTGTAATGCATTACTTTTAAAAGTAACATTCCCCAACACTGACTTTAATGGTACTTTCATGGTGCTTTTGCATTATTTTTGAAGCTTGACAGGAAAAAAGTGAGCATAAATGACCAGCACATTCTTCCGTATTTCTCCTTCTGTGTTGCACAGAAGAAGTTAGAATTAAGTAGGTAATTTTTGGAAAGACGTGAGTGAGTAAATGACTTTTGGGGAAACTATCCACCTCATTTTGCAACATGGAAGTAAGCAGTTTTCTGTGAATGTGATAAACATACGATTAATACATTAATTAATACATCAAGCATTAATAAATAGCTGATGCAAATAGAAATATATCAATGAAGAATGTGAAGGTTACTTTTACTCTAAATCTGACTCAACAGGCACTGAGCCAAAACTTACCTCATACAGGAAGTATTACCCAGGCCCAAACGTCTGTCTTTTGACGGTTTTTTTTGGTAAATTCTGCAAAGAATTTCACAAACTCTGCAAAATGTCCATGACTAAAGTCAGTAATCCCTGTACTAAGGGATTTTTTCCCCTCACACACACATACACACACACAGCTGCCATAGGATCATGGCAAACTTCTCTTTATCTCTTGCCTTTCTCTCTCACTATCCAAACTCCTAACTTTAACTTCGAGTTAAAACCCTTTATAGTCCTCTGTTTCCTGCTGCTTCACTAATTCTCACTTTCCTTTTAGTTTTCCTGTCTCTTTTCATTTGGCCTTCTCACTCCTTCTTCCTAGTTTATGTCTCTGTTTTTCTTTTCTTCACCCCAGCCCCCCTCTGTAGACATGCAGGCCGGGCCTACTTGCATTTCATTCATCACAGCCTGTATGTAATCGATTAAAGAGACGAGGTCACCCTCCTCTGTGCCAGCAATCAGGCCTTCATGCTTTGTATTTTGTATTTCATTATTTATTAAGCAAACCCGCTGCTTCCCTTTCTGGGTCTATAGACTGCGCTTATGCTCTCCAAAAATATTTATGTGCATGACATCAGCCTTGTCTTTTCGCTCTCCAGCACACATTCTGTAAGACGCTGTGGGGCAGAATACAGAATGTCCTGTGTATAGACACACAAACCTCAGAAGAGGCAGAGCAGGGGTGTCTTGTGCTGTGGTGTGGGAAATCATAGAAACTCCATAAACAATAACGGCAGCCAGTGACAGCCGTGTCTGCATACATGTGTAAGTCATTTTGTATGGCTTTGTATGTGTGTTGTACTTCATTAGGGGGGTCTGCATGGTTTTACTTCACACCAGCACATAGATCTCCACACCATGTGCTGATAACTGCCATTTTGTGCCTGTTTGATGACTCTCCACGGCTCTTTGGTCTGCCCCAGCATTCAGCAGAGGAACATATAGCACTGAGGTATGATGAACTTGCTGTAAATGCTGTCAACAGTTGTGATGTGTAACAAATTGAAGACATAGTCGTCAGCAATAAGAAGGTGTAAAAATAGTTTGTTCTCCCAGGAACCCTTTTATGGAGAAGCACCTCAAGTTCTGAAGGTCAGTGATGTGCAAGACTGTCTACAGTAAAGAAAAGAAAAAAAAATTATCTTCTTTTAAAAATGCCAATTAGAATGCCAGTTTCAGTGTATTGGTGTTTTATACCATTTTTAAATTTAATGACTTTAATCACATATTTAAAAAAAAAAATGACGTGGGGTAACCATCAAGTAAAAATTATGTTTTCCTTACACCTTCAATACACATCTTAATTATTTTTTTTACCAAACATTTTTTAAATATATATTGTTTTAAATATTTTTCTTGGTAAAAAAGTATTTTTGCAGATATCATAATGTATTAATTCATAAATATCATTAAGTTTTTTGTGAGTCGTGCCACCCTGGTCAAAAAACAAATGGTCAAATTATCTGATATCTGACATTGACACAGTCAAGAGGGTCTGCAGAGGGCCTGTTTTATAATTATTATTAGTTTTTTTTTTTTTTAATTTTTTTTTTGATGGACAAAAGTTTTTGTCAAACAGTTTTATTAAAATGTTTTTTTTTCTTTTCTAAGAAATAATATATTATGCCTATACTACTTGGTAAGATCTTTTTAAGGAATTTCATTCTTTTAATGGGGCGACTGACAGTAGCCATTGACTTATATAGTATTTTTTCCATACTATGGAAGTTAATCGCTACCATCAAATTTTTGGTTACTGACATTCTTCAAAATATATTTTGTGCTCAACAGAAAAAAGAAACTCATACAGGTTTGGAACAACTTTTTTTTTTTACATTTTTGGGTGAAGTCTCTGTTTGAGTAAAGAATTAAAAAGAATTAAGAATTAATTAGTCAGTAAAGAATTAAAAAAAAAATGATAGAAGATTCAGATCATTGTATGTAGGAAATGCATTTATTTTCAATTAAATTAATAGACAAGACAAAAAAAAATTGTCATGCCATTGACCCAGGATCCACAAAGTATAGTTCAGCTTGATGGAAATTTTACAAAATTAAAAGAGAAACAGTTTTTTCCATAATAATATTTCACTTCCCATTGTAATTCTAATTAATAAAGGTACTTTCCAAGAATTAAATTTTGACAAAGTTGAAGGTCGCAAGCTCAACCTCATGGGACAAACCCATGACCTTCCAGAGGCCTGCGCTTTCCATGGTATAGGTCCTTTACAAAGGAAAAGTGCATGGAGACTGAGGGGGTGTTAGTTTCCTCTCTGCTCACCATGGACTGAGTCACGCAGAGCTTGTTATCACTCTGCAGCTTGTCCTCTTGCCCCCCTCTGAAAGCTGCCACTACACAAATACCCATCAGCATATTACCCATATCAGGCCAGTAAATGTTCAAGTGGGCTTCTTACTGTATATGATTCATCTGTTTTTCAGCTGGTCACCAAGGCTCATGCCAAGTGCTTAAGTTTTGCCAAATGTGGAAAAGCCACAGAGGTTACCACACACGTCTAGTGGACTTCCTGTCCTAATCTCCCATGGAAAATCTTGTTTTTGAAGATGCAGCGCAAGTGTGCACTATGTCAGAGATGACTTTCTATTTATGTGCTTGTTTTGGATGTAATGTAACTCCCAGACTTTGCTTATTGTTTATTGCCCAAAAAAATATACAAAATGTCATATCACGTCCCATTTAAAAATGATAAATTGCATTGGAGAGTCCTCACACAGTCTCAAAGAAGGACAAAGAAAGTAAATTACATTCTTTTCTTCTTTTGTAAAATACATTCAATTATTCAATACTAAATAGCTTTTATTATTTTTTCTGAATCCCACTGGATTCAAAATTCTACATTGGTTTGTTTTTAGAGGAGATGAGCCATACTATCCAGCATAAATCACAGTCTCCCCCATCTCTATAGTCCACTGCACACAAATCTCATACATTATTCCAGAAAGTTCCCTGGGGTCACATGATGAAGTTATATTGCATGTCACATCACTAACTAGCTCTAACAATGGCTCTATTGACTGCTGTGGATTCAGTGTGGGACTCTAAATGCTAAAGCGCTAACAAGTTGGCTTTAAAGGAGTGTCCAGATGCTAATTTATCACATAAGCGTGTTGACCTTTGTTCTTTGCTCAGCTTTCCATTGGGGGTGGAAACAACATGGCTTTGTCAGGCAAGTCAAGGTCAGAGGACATACTGAGGCGATAAAGAACCTGAGAGAAAGAGAGAGCGATTCCTGCTTCTCAGTAGGTCACTTTGTGTCTTAACATGTAGCAACTTATCCCAAGTTGAATGGACTTTGAACATCTGTAATTACAGCGTTCTCCAGGAAGGATATGGAGTGGTGTGTTTCCACCTTTTACGTCCCCTGAGAACCTCCTCATAGCTCATCTTACACAATTATGTGTCTCTCTTTCAGTTTGTAGATCTGTTTTTTTTGCTTGGGTTTTTTTTTTAATTCTTCACCCTTTGCACTACTTTCTGCATTTGTAATCCAATAGCTTATCGTTCCGGTTTATAGTAAAGACCTTTTGATTTATCCCAGTGTTCCCTGAAAGAGCTTTAGAGTTCTCCTAAATCAAGCATGGGGAACTCCACAGCCTGAGGATGCTCGGTTGAGTTCCTTCCCACACTGAGTTCAAACATGAGGTAATGCAAGGGACATCAAATTGATCATTTTTTCACATTTCAACCGGAAATGTTGTCCTGGGACCTCTGACTAGGGAGAATCCACTAAATGCGTCATTACACTGTCTAGTGCATTGGGGGAGGGGACCCTGATATCAAGCAATGGCCCTGCAGTTGACTTCTCCTAGTAGGGTATTTTGTGAGAAGTGCTTATTTATTTTAATAAAATGCATGTGCTCATTTACCTCTCCATGGGAAAAGCACAAAGCAAATAATTACAATCTAAAGTGAAACTAAAGCAAGTGGAAAACACTGATTAGCTTTCTTTTGAATACTGAACGAAAGCCACAAAGTCTCAAAGCAAATTAAAGGGGTAATTCATCCAAAAATGATTTTACTCACCATCACGTACTTCCAAACTTGCATGACTTCCTTACTTCTGTGGAACACAAAAGAAGATATTTTGATAAATTTGCTCACACAGTAAAAGTCAATGAGGTCCAACATAACACATGCCCTTTGACTTTGCTTGTATGTACAAAAATAGCTGAAACAGTCTTCAAAATGTGTTTTTTTATATTACACAGAAAAAAAAGAAAGTCATACAAGTTTGGAATGAGATGGGGATGAGTAAATGATGACAGAACTTTTTTTTTTAAAGGAATAGTTTACACAAAAATGAAAATTAACTAAAAAAAATTGTACTCTCCCTCAGGCCATTCAAGATGTAGATGAGTTTGTTCATCAGCGCAGATTTGGAGAAATTGCACATTACGTCACTTGCTTACCAATGGATCCTCTGGTCCAAACAGCTGATAAAAACATCACAATAATCCACAAGTAATCCACACAACTCCAGTCCCACAGTTAAAATCTTCTGAAGAGAAAAAGCTGCATGTTTCTAAAGTTTTTAACAAATTCTACATCTTGGATGGCCTGAGGGTGAGTAAATTTTCAGCAATTTTGGCTGAACTGTTTCTTTAATGCATGACTGAAGATACCTCCTAAACCGCTTTAAGATTAGCTTTTTATACAAAGTAAAGTCTAATTTGCACTGTAGCAGAAGTGGGACAGGAACTTGATAAGGTGGAGTCCCTGTTGAGCTTGCCTTGCATTTTCATCCCCTGGGGAGCAGCAATTGCAAACGGCTTATCTAGATGTGCCCAAACCAGCCCTTGAAGTTTGTGGTAAATGCTGATGTGCCAGAAAAGGTTTTTTTATTCCTCGGGGGAGCGGGACTCATATAACCCACCCGGCTTTATCTGCAGCGGTCTATCAGATTTGCATGTCAGAACGTGACAGACAGTGTCAGAATGCTCCCTCCCCTTCTTCCTTTGGTGTTTATAACAAACTAAAAGAGCAAATAGTCACAGCGGATGCTCTCCTCTCTGTTGGGATCCACTTGGATCTGTGAGTAAATAGACTCAGTAGGTTGTTTCCTGGGAAGAAAGAAAAAGCGGCAAATGGGTGAAAATGTCAGCCGATGATGAAAAAGGGTCTTTTATTTTAGGAAACACAGTTTGTCCTTTTGCACATATCACATAATTTACTGAATTATTGGTACAATTTCTATACTTCCACTACCTCACTTAAATGCTGAAGGCTTGAGGTAAATGTTTAGTGCAATTCCTAAAACATAATGTAAAATGAAGTTAAAAAGAACAACGTTAGCCCATTTATTAAAATACAATTGTTACTGCATTCAAACATAAGCAAATGCATGACAGTGGAGCAACGATTGTTAACTTACTGTATGTACACACATTATGTAAACTGCATTAGTGTGTGGTCTGTATTGTGGTCATTTCACTGTGGTCATTCAGATGTGTGTTTTCTGGCTCTTACTAGGGGTTTCTAGTTACAATTCCCAGATTTGTTTTTCAAACCTTCTGTCTGAGCTTTTTTATTTCCGTTTTTATTTAGCTTGGGTATCAAACCCTCACAAGAGAGTGTTGAAGTTCCTGACCATAGAATTGTTATAAAAACTGCACATTTGCTTGCTTGCTTTTGAAATTGAACCCCCTCACCAGAAGCTGAGCAGGACAGGGTGTCATTCACTCCAAGTAAGTCTAAGCCTGCTAATAATCTCTTATCACTAGAACAGTACCCCTGGAGCAAGTGCTTGCTCAAGGGACATTGGTAATAGGTTATGTGTTGTTGTTGTGCCTGATTTACTAAAGGAATTAGGTAAATCAGGTAATGCAAACACGCCCACAAAATCTGTTATAAATGCAATTAGCATTTGTTTCAAGCCATTTGATAGGTGTGATTTTTGTCATGAGTTTAGGGTCTATAGACACGTCAGTCTTCATCATAATGGAAGATTATAGTGGTTGAAGTCATTTAGCTGGCTCTTACAAATCAACTCATGATAGTAAGAATCTAAAGTAACTTTGTGGTACTCTCGTGAACACGTAGAAGACTTACATGGAAGAGAAGAAATTGTTGAAAAAAGTCTTTATTTTTGTTTTCTTTGAGCACAAGGAGTATTCTCGTAGCTTCATGAAATTAAAGTGCCCCTATTGTGGGTTATGAAAGGTTCATATTTTGGTTTTGGGAGTCCCAAACAACAGGTTGACATGCATGCAAGGTCAAAAAACACTGTAAATTTATAATAATATGCATTTATTTTTACCTTATTTGTTCAACGACTCCCAAACGATTCGTTCAACGATTCATTTTTCCAAACCCCTCCGGTGATTGGTTGATTTCATTTAAAGCAGTGTTTGTGAGCTTTTACCGCTCCAAAAGCGGCATCTAATGGCAAAGAATGAATTTGCATTTTCATTCAGACCAAAGCGAAAAGACCAACAAGTGGGCGGGCAATATGCTAATGTTTCATGTTGACATCAATATGAAACGGCTTGGGACTCGTTTTAAAAACGACTCGTTTCAATGATTCAGAGTCGACTCTTTCTTTTGAGAGACAATAACTTTATACACTGCGCACTTTCATATTTAAAACTTTGCAGGATGTTTTCATTCACTTAGAGCTGTGTTACACACTGCATGAAAGGTCATTTTCAAAAATCCATAATAGGGGCACTTTAAGGTTGAACCACTGATGTCACATGGACTATTTTAATGATGTCCTTAATACCTTTCTGGGCCTTGAACGTGTCAGTTGCATTGCTGTCTATGCAGGGTCAGACAGCTCTTGGATTTCATCAAAAATATCTTAATTTGTTTTCTGAAGATGAACGAAGGTCTTAGGGGTTTGGAATGACATGAGGGTGAGTAATTAATAATAGTATTTTTTTGGGTGAATTATTCCTTTAAGGCAAGACACCCCAGGTCAGTAGAGTAAAACATATAACTAAAGGGGCTTTCGCACTGTGTAGTTCTAGGAACTTAGTTCTAGGAACTAGGCACCAGGATGGTTCTCTAGGAGCTTCCACCGTTAGTTCTAGGAACTATGAAAAGTTTTTTCTGGTGTCAAAAGCCCCTTAATAGATATCAAAATAGATAGATATCTTTTTTTCTTAAATCTGAAAATAGCTCTTTTTTCTGAATCTGAAAATAGTCAACAGCTAGAAAAAAAGAAACATGACAGTTTTTTTCATGCATTGTTCAATTTTAAGATTTTGGGCTATGTGGCTTTTCATAAATTGTTGTTTCATACTAGTTTTTGACTAAAACATACAAAAATACATGTATAAGTGTTAATTTTATAATACATACAGTATGTATCTTTAAAAGATTAGTTCACTTCCAGAATGAAAATTTTCTGATAATTTACTCACTCCCATGTCATACAAGATGTTCATGTCTTTCTTCAGTTGCAAAGAAATTAAGTTTTTTGAGGAAAACATTTCAGGAATTTTCTCCATATAATGGACTTCAATGGTGACCAATGGGTTGAAGGTCCAAATTGCAGTTTCAATTCAGCTTCAAAGGGCTTTACATGATCCCAGCCGAGGAATAATGGTCTTATCTAGTGAAACGTTCAGTAATTTTCTTAAAGAAATACAAATTTCTATACTTTTTAATCACAAATGCTCGTCTTGCACTAGCTCTGCGATGTGCATGCACATATTCACGCATTGCGAAAAGTTAGCCCTTCACCTGTGTACTTCGGTTAAAAAGGTAGGGTACGGCAAAAAACTCCATCTCATTTTCTCCTTCAACTTCAAAATCGTCTGTCATCATACCTTTTTCTGTAAAGGGTGTTTGACTTTCTTTTCACGTTAACTTTGTAAACACTGGGTTGGGTACTTCTGCCTACAGTACATCACGCATACATGATTATGTAATGCGTGAGGTTGAGCTAGTGCAAGACGAACATTTGTTGTTAAAAAGTATATACATTTTTCTTTTGTTTTAGAAAATGACCGACCGTTTTGTTAGATAAGACCCTTATTCCTCGGCTAGGATCCTGTAGAGCCCTTTGAAGCTGCATTGAAACTGCAATTTGGACCTTCAACCCGTTGGCCACCACTGAAGTCCATTATATGGAGAAAAATCCTGAAATGTTTTCCTCAAATACCTTAATTTCTTTCTCGACTGAAGAAAGAAAGACATGAACATCTTGGATGACATGGGGGTGAGTAAATTATCAGGAATTTTTCATTCTGGAAGTGAACTTCTCCTTTAAAGGGCGTTTTCTAAACGACAACAAAAAAAAATTCTCTTGCACTGAGCTAGAAATTTCCACTTCAGCAGCACTTACATACAACAAACTTAACAGTTTTATTCCTTTCTATATTCTGAAGGTTTTTTGCAGAGAGAGGTTTGTTCATATATCATTCACTTGATTTTATACATTTCATTCCTACAGTCATGATTGTTTATTCTTATATTTATTCTCTGTTGCCAGTATTTTCAGATTTATAAAAAAGAGCTATTCTCAAAATTGAACAATGCATGAAAAAAGCAGTTTTTGCTTGTAACGTCTTGCCTGTAGAGCATGATGATGATAGCTATTGATTGCCATTGAAGGATTCAATTGTAAAAACTTCAGGGCAGATCTTTAACCACAACCAAACTACCACCCCTGAACCCTGTTTTCAACATCTCCAAGTATTAGACTCACACATCAAACACATGGTGATAAAATATAACGGAGCCTTTCATCTGCAGGCATCTTACGAAACATGTAATAAATTAAACAGGAAGACGGTTTAAATAAGGCCTATCTTACAGGCAGGTGGGTGAGGCTGCTTTGTAGACTTGGTTAGCCTGTTAGCCTCAGGCCCTGTACACCTGGTATTAACATCCGCCCTGGGTGATCCGATGGTCAGAGAAGACAGATCGCCGTTTACACCAATGCTGACTGAATACCTGACAGATATGGTATTTAAAAACACCAAAAAAGTCAAATTCATATGCATTCTCGAAGTTAATAACGTATCACAGCATTTCACATAATAAGGGTTCATGGAATTTGCAGGTGAATGTGTTTATAGGTGGTCAAGTTATTTTTGCTGTAATGTCATGTAATTTATACCAATGACAATCATTTTGACATCAGTTTGTGCAGACAAAAGAGAAACACAGTCATTTTCAAGGCTAAACCTTAAAACTGTCAAATATTTACAACAGATATAGGAAGACAGAGGTAGATATAAATGCAAGCCATTGACTTTATGAAAGGGGCAGAGTTTAAGCACTAAATTATTGAAGAAGACAATGAAATTTAAAATGAAATGAATTCATAGAGGAATCGTTTATAATAAAATCAATAACATGCATTTAGCATTCACTTTACTTTAAAAGTCAAAGTTTACACTACTGGGAAACCACTGTGAATGTGTTCAGATTTTGGTTATGAATGTATTTTAGATGTGTTTATTTTGGATTGTGACTTGACAATGATTAATACAGTCCTGGTCAGAATTACTTGCACCATTGCTAAACATGAGCAAAGAATGCTGTGAAAATAAATCTGCATTGTTTATCCTTTTGAACTTTAAAAAAAAAAAAAAATCACAAAAAATCTAACCTTTTATTGAAGTGAAACAATTCAAAATGGGGTAAAATCTCATTATGAAATAAATGTTTTGAGAAAGAAAATACAAACTGTCCACTATTATTGGCTCCCTTTTATTTAATATAGGATTAACATTACTTTTTTACACAACAATATACAATATATCTGGCAATATATAATGTTTCAAACAAAACATTTAAGTTCAGTCAGTTATTTTTTACAAGTCAAAAAGTTTTGAGTGTCATCAAGCAACACATAAACTAAAAGCCGGCTCAAGCTGAATTCTGGTTTACACAATAACGTAATGAGAGAAAATAGGCGCTTTGTCTATCAAACATCCTTGTTGCAAAGGAAAATTTGCTTCCACTCAATGCTGCTCACAAACTCTGGTCTGAAATCCTGAGAACACAGAAAAGCAGAGTGATGCAAACAGTGAAAATCTCAATGCTGGCATAATAAACATGAATGCTCTTAGAGTGCTGTGCAACCAATCAAATGTATTTTTGGCACAGAAGCATCATGTCCTCATTTGATCATCATCTTGATCATCTTCATTTCCAGTCCGGGATTTATGATTTATCTCACACCACAAGCTTTTTTTACGACATGATGTCATTCCCGTATTGTACAATGACACAGAGGGATTCACTGACAAGATAAACATGTTTTTGTCATTTTGAATTAGATGCCTTCTGGGAGCTTCATCCAACTCTCCAACCATAGTGGATGGTGAAAGAATCCTTTTAAATATGGAAATGCCATGATTCAGAGTGTCACAGCAATAAAGAACTCCACAATTTTTCCTCTCGATGCCTGTCACTCTACACCATTGGCTTTTAACGCAAGGAAATTCTCTCGTTACTAACGCTGCAGTTCGGCAGCACCATCTGGAATGACGTGCAGGTGTTTATCCATGTCTCAGGGTTTCCACTCAAATTGCCCACAGACGCTGTTCTATGACATAACATTGGTTGAATTATGGCACTGACTAATAGTTCCACTCAAGCACATCTTTCGTTTCAATGGTTTGTGTAGTTTAGTGTGCTTTAGTCTGTCCTGACTTATTGTTATCGGTTTCAAAAACTCTTTGTTTTTGTTCTGAAATATTTGCCAGTTTTCCTAAAATGCATCTTACTCACTATCCTGTAAAATCAACCCAGAGGAATATTAAGCAGTGCTCTTCTGGGAAACGTCTGAGAAACAATAAGAATTTAAGACACTGCCAGGAACTAACAAGATTAGATTTTCCTTAAAGGTCCAAGAACTCATAAATCTAAAGCAAACAAGTACTTACGCACCTATTAGGCTTTTAAACACAGCTTAAATACGTAGTTGCCATTGATCAATTTGCACCAGCAGCTCACAAAACAAAGCACATGGTGGCTGAGAGCCTGTCAACATTAGTTAAAATATACATATAACAGTTTGAAAGAGGCATTATTTATTGCCGTATGCAATATCAACTTCTATATTCAATGTGCGTTACTAAACGCTTCACCTAAAATGTTTTTTTCTAAACCAGGTATCAGTTTACATTTAGCACACTACTATATAAGGTGAAGATGTTCTTGTATATGTGATAGATATTAAAGTTAATCTAGGATAAAAAATAAAAAAGTCTTCATCAGTGTTATTGTGTCATTTATGACAAACATTACTGTGTCAGTCCAGAGTAATGCACTCTGAGGACTGTCTCCCATGCTTTTATCTATGGATGATTTAGTTTCATTAAACAGGATAGGAGAGGACACAGCCAGAGACTGCCAGCAATGTTTCCCTCCCTCTCTAACACTGCTGGACTGAGTGCGGCTGGAGACAGGTAGGTGTAGACCCAGGTAACAGTGACCTGTTATATCAGATCATCTCTCAGGACAAAAATAATCAGCCATTGTTTTGTGAAAGAGGGCTGTCTGGGATGAGATTGGGATCAGTGGTGTAGGCGCATCTCATTACGCATAAAGGGTCACCTTATCATCTCAGCAGGGGCTCTGTTGGATTCACCCTGGCCTCATTTGAGGAGTTTACCCCTCCGCCCATTCCTCTTTCCACAAAACATTTCCATTGTTGCAAAACACTGTGGTTTGTTCACTCCACCCCAAAAAACAGAACAGTTATTTTAGGCAACATTTCTTTAGTTAGAAGACATGCATAAAATATATTTGAAGCTTCTGTTTATTAACCGTCTTGTTCTATTTGAAAACCCCAGGGCCCTGAAAATGATCATTTCTGATGCTTTTGATAGTCAAAAGTATGACACTGAGAATTTTTGACTTTCCCTAATTATATGAAAACTGATATTCAACAAAATTTCATGTTGTTTCTGTCTTCTTCTATGTTTAGGTCTTAAAATTCCCAGATAAATCTGAAAATCTAAATTGGTATTTCTAATATTTTTAGTACTAAAAATATATGATATATTTAATTATTCATTTTTTTTATTTACAATTAATATTTAATTCTTATTATTTATATTTAATTGGTGCAATAGTTGTTTATTTTGATCTTTGATTTTGAGGTTTTGAATTAGTTTTTTATCCTAAAGTTCTATTGTATTTTGCTACATTATACAGTTTCTTTGGTGAGCACTGCAACGCACTGTGGCAAAACTGAAAAGCAGAACCCAAACAGACCTATATAACATATCATTTTAGAAACATACTGGACAACAGTCACATTTCTTACAATTGCATGTCTGTTTAGCGGTACAGTATATCAAAGGGTTATACACAGAGCTGGGTAGATTACTTACCAATTGTAATCCGTTACTGATTCCAAATTACATGACAAAAATTGTAGTTAGTAATGTAATCCATTACATTACACATTTTTGGTAATGTAATCAGACTACTTTTTGATTACTTTTAGATTACTTTTGACTTTTGATCTCATTTTTCACATTTATTTCAGTAGGATAATCTTGTACCATACTGGTATAAAAACACAAACAGTAAGAAAATATATTGTTGTTATCAACAACATGAAGTGCATTAAACATTATATTGTGTCAAGATTTCCCAAACTGGGTTTGTGAAGGAACTGCAGGGGGTTTATGAGTTCAATGAAAAGCTAATAAATAATTAAATCATAAAAATGTTAAATGAATCGAAATAAAACACTTACTGAAAAAAATGTAATATTTTGACTAATGACTGATCTCTGTGTGAATGTCCACAAAACTGGAAGATTTTCTGAATGTATATAAGCGGCAGGCTATTTTAGAAAGGAAAATTTAAAAGATAAAACGGGAATTAGAAAGAATCAATAATCTACGAATAAATTATCGCTATTATAATAATATGTAATCCATAAAAAAGTAATTGTAGTCTGATTACGAGTATTTTAAATGTAAATGTAATTTGTGACCCTGGACCACAAAGCCAGTCATATGTAGCACAGGTATTTTGTAGCAATAGCCCAAAACACAGTGTATGGGTCAGAATGATTGATTTTTCTTATATGCCAAAAATCATTAGGATATTAAGTAAAGATCATGTTCCATGAAGATATTTTGTAAATTTCCTACCGTAAATATATCAAAACTTAATTTTTGATTAGTAATATGCATTGCTAAGAACTTCATTTGGACAACTTTAAAGGCAGTTTTCTCAATATTTTGATTTTTTTGCACCCTCAGATTCCAGATTTTTAAATAGTTTTATCCTATCCTATCCTATCCTATCCTAACAAACCATACATCAATGGAAAGCTTATTTATTCAGCAAATGATGTATACATGTCAATTTAAAAAAAAAAGTACAATTTTGACTGGTTTTGTGGTCCAGTGTCACATTTAATGTAACTAAATGTCTGTGTGTGTGTGTGTGTGTGTGTGTGTGTGTGTGTGTATATATATATATATATATATATATATATATATATATTATTGTAAATGCTTTATAATTTATACTTGGAAACCCATTATTGTGGTCTCTGGGGTCTCTGGACTGACAGTGAAGTCAGTCCAAACAGAACGTGAGGGTTAATGAACAAAAAGGCGGCTCAAATCTCATTCATAAATCACTACCAGATTGTGTTCTGACTCATGAATCCCAGGGGTGTAGGACAGTTTTGTCTTGAAGCAAAGCTTTGGAAAGCTTTAGAAAAAAGAGAAAACAAAATCAAACTTCCACCCACAAACACCAGCTACTTTCTTTTCTGCAGGAGAAAAAAGAAGTCTTCTGTGACTCAACAACTTAGTAAGCATTCCTGTCACTTAAGTCCTCTGTGTGTTTTGCTGTAACTAGGGATAACCTCCGTCCTCTGTGCTGTTTCAGACTATGGAATGGAAATTCTGAGACATCACTGACTAAATGCACATCTGGGTTGTCATGGTGATGAGAGTAAAGACAGTATATGTGACGAAATCTTTACCCTTTACCCTCTGACCTCTCGCTAAACTTTATAATAAACCACACACACATGTGCACAGAGACACACAGACAATAATGACATCAGAACGGAAGCCGGTTGACATGATGGACAGTTTATTCAAATAAACAAATGCCTGTTTAACCGACTAGAAACTTCCTCTAGTTCCTCTGGAAAGTAATTTTATCAGTTTGTGGCTTCCTTTGCCTATTGCCATTGAAAGCACTTCTGACAGATCCATAGATGATAACTATACCACACAAACAGGAAAACTGCACACATTTCAGGATCAAACAAAAATCATTCATTTTGGTGCACATAATACACAGTCCACATAAGGTACCAAACAGAGCTAAGGCGTTCAAAAAGTGAGTTGGGAAGCAGAAAACTGCAGTTAGATGTGATCTTGTAGATTCAGTGGGGGCTTTGGGGTTTAGTGCAGTCTGGGTAAACTGATGGGGGTTGCAGCTGTACCCCGCCCCTGTCCTCTGGGAGAATGATGTCATACACTGCAGCAGAGATGTAGAGATTAAAAAGGGCTTAGACTAGACATTACCAATGTCCTGTCCCACTAAGACTCATCATTTTGCTTGGTGGCCATCTTGGAAATGCCACCCAGCAGCTACAGTATGTTCCACTTGAACAATAAGCATGAGAATACAGCTTCTGTCTACTTAAAGCAAAAACTGGGCAAAGCCTGAAATTTCCTTAAGTTTGTCAATACTTGTGGTAAAATAGATGGAATGACAGAAGACAAAGATTTTTTCTTCTTGGAATGCCCTTTTTAAGTGTGTCACCATAAATAAGAAGACTTTTTTTTATTACAAAAAGACAATTTTACAGTATTCTGTTTGTTTAATACAAAATACACTACTGTTCAAAAGGTAAGATTTTTCATGAAAGAAAGCAAGGCTGCATTAAATTGATCAAATTGACAGTAAAGACATTTTATATTGTTGCAAAATATGTATTTTTCAAATAACTGCTTTTCTTTTGAACTATTCATTAAAGAGTCATGAAAAATGTATTACAGTTTCCACAAAAATATTAAGTACCACAACTGTTTTTTTTTTCTATGTATATATATATATATATATATATCAACCTCATATATATATGTGTGTGTGTGTGTGTGTGTGTGACCCTGTACCACAAAACCAGTCTTAAGTCGCTGGGGTATATTTGTAGCTATAGCCAAAATACATTGCATGGGTCAAAATTATCGATTTTTCTTTCATGCCAAAAATCATTAGGATATTAAGTAAAGATCATGTTCCATGAAGATATTTTGTAATTTCTTACCGTAAATATATCAAAACTTAATTTTTGATTAGTAACATGCATTGCTAAGAACTTAATTTGGACAACTTTAAAGGCGATTTTCTCAATATTTAGATTTTTTTGCACCCTCAGATTCCAGATTTTCAAATAGTTATATCTCGGCCAAATATTATCCTATCCTAACAAACCATACATCAATGGAAAGCTTATTAATTCAGCTATGATCTATAAATCTCAGTTTCGAAAACTTGACACTTAAGACTGGTTTTGTGGTCCAGGGTCATATATATATTATTTTATTTTATTTTATTTTATTTTTTGATCAAAAATATGCAGTCTTGGTGAACAAAAGACTTATTTCAAAAAATATTACAAAATCTTACCGACACCACACTTTTGAATGATAGTGTACTTTTTGACCATATTTAATCATATAGGTAACTTACACAAAGTTTTGGAAAAGTTACTTTAGAAATGTAATAGGTTACACATTACAAGTTACCCTATTTAAAATATAATAAGTAGTGTAACAATTTCAAGTACTTTATTAATGTAATTGATTACATTTGATTACTTTTTGATTACTTTTTTAAATTACTAATGAATGTTTTGAACTGTTAATCATTTTCAAATATTAAATTTTAAAGCACAGCACTGGAACACATCTTTATCACTCACAAACTCTCAGAGAGATTGTAGCCTAAAGCTTTCAGAGGCAATGTGGATTGATGTAATTGGTTGTTTTGACCCGGTGCACTGCAAATTCAAACAACAGAACCAATCAAAAGCATCAGAATAGCATTGCTTTACTAAACAGCCTTTAAATGGCAGGAGGTGTTGTGCACATCAAAAGCAGGCAAAGCAACAAAATAATATTATTCGACATATCCTAGCTTTTTACAAAAAATATTCAGATGTTACCTCCTTTGTAATCGTTAACATTTCATAAGTAACTGTAATTTAATTACACTTTTTTTTCTCAGTAACTGTAATGGATTATAGTTACATTTATTTTGTAATTAAATTGCGTAATGACATTGCATCTAACTAGTTACTCACCAACACTGCTTACAGTTTTAAACTAATTATCAAATTATATTGTAAATTTGTTAAATAATATGTCATTAAAATTACTTTTATCAGTAAACCCTTTGTTTTGTTTTGTAAACTGTGTCTTAGAAACAGAGGCATCTGTACTTAAACAATTCCCAGCTAGTTTTATTTGAAAACTTAATAACTTTCCTGAACACATCTGTCAACTGTCTGTCAACTGTCAACATTTTCATAGACTATGGTTGTTTCTGGAATATTGTTGAGCAGCTACAGTATGCACAAAAACACGGGCTTTGAGTCATCCACTGAGTCATCGCACATGCAGCCAGATGTGCTCACATATCCAGACCTTCGTTAGAGGAGTCAGATCTCCTGGGTTCACTCTTAGTGCGTTCACCTCCATGACGCAGCAGCTTTAGGTTCAATTTCTGAAACCTCTCTACTTTCCACAAAAATCCCCCAACAAGAGCATATTTGCCACCCACTACTGGCAGTGGTTTCAGATCCGGAGAAACCAAAGCACAAGAAGACCAACCTCAACATGTGCTCATAAATAGCCAAATTTTGGGAAAATCAAAACTGATTCATACAGACCATGTACCTCATTGATGACAAGATGGGCTGCATTGAGAAACCACAAGAACAACATGCTGAGAGACTCATCCAAATTCAAAGCAGAAAACTGGATTAACTGAGATGTTTAAAGAGCAAAATGTCGTTAAAACTTTGTGGACAGAAGTATTTATAAGCCCATTAAAAGAGAAAGAGATATTTTGCATATCAGCTCATAAGCATAGATTACACTCATCTTGGGGGAGGGTAAAGAATGACAGCGGAGGGAGAAGTGGGGAGACATGCAGAGTAAAGCATGAGTCAAACCAAACATCTGGCCTGGAAATCACTGAATCATCTGTTAAGCGACAATCTGTCTCTTCTCATCATATGAAGAATTGAACTACATGGTGGTATGATTACTGCAAACACAGAAAGCTCAGAAAGCAGTTTTTAAAAGATGTTTAAATGGGAGTTCTGTCAGCACAGCGGCCTCCATTCATAGGGAGAGAGGGTTACAGTTTTAAAATGAGAGGGTGCTGACATTTCCATGAATGACCTGCAAGACAGACTTAAAGATAAGGCATACAGACAGATCCATCATGCTGAAAGTAACAGAAAAGTTCAAAAACACATTGTTTTACAGCAAACATATCACATTCCAGTAGCTGACGCTATAAACTAAATTTCAGCAACGGTTTTGACTTGGAAAATATGTAAATATCAAATCACAGCAAGGTCACTGTTTATTGAAAATCATATCATGCTTGGAACTTATTTAGCGAAACAATCTGTATTTTTGTTTTTAGCAATTCCCAATGTGTTTAGCCATTAACATATCAGCCTATAAACATTTGAAACATTTTTTTAAGTGTAGCAAAAATAAAACAATGAGCCAAATGTTTTTTTCTATATTACTGACGACATATTGAAGTTTCGGTCTTGCTGGGAAGACATTTATAAAGGTCAAAGCGGCTACACTAGGCCTCTATATATGCATTTGCAGGTATTTTACAAGTGGTCCATGAGATTTAGGAATATCCCAGGGTCTTGAAACTTTAGAAGATCTCAGATGGTTGCCTTGAGATTAACATATTCAAATTTCAGCCACCTGGCTAGCTGGAAAGACTACTTAAAGTTAAAGTCAAGAAAGTCTTTTATTTTCCACTTACATCTGTCTTATGAGTCCTCTTTCAATCTTAATTTCTTTCTAAGGGTGACAGTAAAGTGAGAATGACTTTAT
Organism: Tor tambroides; assembly: GCA_021397915.2. Lineage (NCBI taxonomy): Eukaryota > Metazoa > Chordata > Actinopteri > Cypriniformes > Cyprinidae > Tor > Tor tambroides. The sequence goes on from JAFVLL020041036.1 coordinate 73,020, forward strand.
TTTACCACCAGGGAAGTGTTATTAAAGTTAAGAGTTTGTCTAATTGGTTTCAGATGGATGCAGCGCCCTGAACCATCTGTGAATGGGACATGGGACATTCATGCACTCCAACTGTAGCATGATCTCTATTAGATTAGGACAGACTCACAGGCTTCCTTAAAACGGACAGATTTGGGTCATTACTGAATACTGGCGTACTGGATTAGAGACACAACAATATTTATAAAACAAAAGGTGACTGCACTGACAGTGATTGTTGGCAAGCATTCGCTTTGAATTAATTATTATCCTAAACTTTGTACGCAAAAAACGAGCTTCAGATTGGGTGTCTGTCTGTGTGGCTCTCGTACGCGTGTGCAGGGGTAGTTCCTCCTCCAGGGCGGAATGTGGAGGTCAAATAAAAGCGCTCCGCACATCTGAGCTCTCCGCAGAGGTGCGCGCCAGAGCAGGAGGGGCAGGACACACAGGGAGAGAAACGGGGAACTTGGAGACTTGAAGAGGCTGTGGTGAATCTGAATCCCTCAGCCAGGGAACTACCGCGTCTCCTCGAGCCTCCATTGCTAGGAAAGGAAGGTTTAACTGTCGGTATACTTGTGTTTCATCTCACCTGTGAAAATGATCGGTGGTCCGTTGGGCATGGCGTTGGCGGTGGCTTTGCTCGCCTGCACTGTGCAGTGTATGCCGAACGGAACGGGGAAACATAGGAGACAAGCTCAGGAACACTCGGTGTCATCCGTATCCCAAGGTATGCGGTCCTAGATGTGTTTGTTTTTGTTTTGATTCATTGGAATTAGCAATTTAGTAGCTTACTGTTGCTTTTACGCACGCAAATGGTTAATTAAACGCTGGAAAATCTGCATTAGGGATACTCTTTTTCTTCTTTGTGTAAACGTGGTTTGTTGTTGAGAAAGTAAAAATATTGTAGAGCTCAGAATAGTTCATTTGTGTCCTCTGCAGATGGCTGTATTGAGAATGGTCAGCGTTATGGAGTTGGAGAGCAGTGGGAGCGCAGTTATCTGGGTAGCACACTGCTCTGCACTTGTCATGGAGTTGCTGGTATAAAGTGTAAATCAAAGCCTGATGGTGAGTCCTTTTACATTGGGGCACTTTACTGGATGAAATGTTTCCTCACTTGGTTAAATTAATTACCATTTATATGCATATAAACTTTTGACAAGTTTAAGTTTGAAGTGTTAACTCTGAGTAGTATGAAGAACAAAGGCCATGTCTGTTCCCAGCTGAGGAAACCTGCTATGATAAAGTCAACGCTCGCTCCTACCGGGTTGGAGAGACTTATGAGAGGCCCAAGGAAGGGATGATCTGGGACTGCACTTGCATTGGCTCTGGCCGAGGGAAAATCAGCTGCACCATTGCGAGTGGGTAGACTGGAACTTTCCTTCACTGTACTTAATGGCACTTTGGAAATTACGCTCTTTGGAGTTGTGCTGCTGTTTACCTACTTGGCCTCTGTTGTAGACCGCTGTCATGAGGGAGGGCACTCCTACAAGATTGGAGACACATGGAGGAGACCCCATGACACTGGAGACTACATGCTGGAGTGCGTCTGTTTGGGAAATGGAAAAGGAGAGTGGACCTGCAAACCTGTTGGTGAGTTTGAACATTGAAAAACCCATCAAGATGGGAATTTTGTGGCTTTTTGTCTGTGTGTTTGCTATGATAGTTTACTTTTAAACGTTAGTACAATTCATTTTTAGCAGATAAATCTCACTTCTGATTGATGACTTCAGTTCTATTGATGACTCATCGTGCACTACAGATTTTTGTCCAATCAAATGCTTTCTAGAAAAAGAATGTCCCTCTCTTTAATACCACCTGTAGCTTGTAAGTAGCAAGTCATGGTTCATGGCTGTGATGCAACCTATCAGCTATTTTGTTTTTAAAAGGGTTGATCCCTCCAATATGTCCCACCCAAATTTCTTGTTTCAGTACAAAATATGTTGACAACTGCAATCATCAAGTGGTTTTGGACATGATGAAAATCATATTAATTATATTATTAAAACCATTTTTTTTCTTCTTCTTGATAGCGGAGCGCTGTTATGACAATGCTGCTGGCACATCCTACATGGTTGGTGAGACCTGGGAGAAACCCTACCAAGGCTGGATGATCGTGGACTGCACCTGTTTAGGAGAAGGAAGTGGACGTATTACATGCACATCCAGAAGTAAGAACTCCACCCTTTTTAGAACTGTGCAACAGTCCAAACCACACAAAACTCCCTTTCCCAATCTCCCATCTGTCTAACTGGATTTCACTTTAATTATCCACTTAAAAAATGCAGTTAAACCCTCTGGCTTCAGCACAAGGACTTTATAAACTGGGTTGGAGAGGGAAAGATTTTACCTTATTGTGTTTTTTAAAAATTGTTTGTTTAGAAGAGTTAACCGCAACATGATTCTGATGAGAAACATCTGCTTTGTACGTTTGTGTGTGTATCACAGATCGCTGTAACGACCAGGACACACGCACTTCTTACCGGATCGGAGACACGTGGAGCAAGACAGATTCTCGCGGACATGTGCTACAGTGTTTGTGTACTGGAAATGGACGTGGAGAGTGGAAATGCGAGAGACATGCATCACTGCACACCACTAGCCTGGGTAAAAACCTTACATTTTTTAAATAAAGCTGAATACTATATAGATATTAATTGAAAACCCTGAAATTAAAAAAAAATGGCAAATTAAAAATAAAAAAATCAATTAAACATAAAAAATTATAATTAAAAGTTAAAGTTTCCATGTGACAGTTCATAGTGACCACATTTGTCAAGCTCCAAAATTATTATGACTGTGAACTGTGTCCTATATACCAAGTGTTTTGAAATCATACAATTGCTCTGTGCAAAAGGCAGAACTGATGATCTTCCCCTTCACAGCAACACAGGTTGGATGTCAGTGTTTTGTGACTGAATATCATGAAGTCCAATCTATTTAATTTGAGAGCTGTATATCTTTATTTTTAGTGTGTTTTAGCATTTTAGTTAAGATTATGTTAATATAAATAAATGTAAATTATTTTAAGATTATTTGGAACGCCCCTGGATGTTTGTAGAGGCCCCCTAGTGGGCCCCGGCTGCCTGGTTGAAACAAAATATGTATCCTCATGTGTTATTTTGTGCACTAGGTACTGGGTCTCGTGTGGTGACCAATGTCCAGCCACAGGCGGTGCCTGAACACCCCGCGGAGGGATCCTGTCTGACAGACGCAGGTGTTTCCTATGCCCTGGGTATGCGCTGGATCAAGACCCAGGGCAGCAAACAGATGCTGTGTACCTGCTTGGGCAACGGTGTCAGCTGTGAAGAGTCAGGTTAGTGTCATTGTCGATCAAACGATCAGTGTTCATTTAGATTGAATGCTGTGCTTGTATCTCATTTTTTATTTTCGTGTGTGAATGCAGAGAGCCAGTCCCAGGTGTATGGTGGGAGCTCAGGTGGCCAGCCATGTGTGTTCCCTTTTGTGTTCATGGGGAAAACGTTCTACTCCTGCACATCTGAGGGACGCAGTGATGGGCAGCTCTGGTGCAGCACCTCATCCGACTTTGAGAAAGACTACAAGTACTCATTTTGTACCAGCAAGAATGGTAAGTTTATATATATTTTATACATTATTAAATTTTGTAATGTTTCTGAAGTCTCTTATGCTCACAAAATCTGCATTTAGTTGATCAAAAATGTAGTAAAAAAAAATCCTGTGATGGCAAAACAGAATTTTCAGTTTTCAGTGTCTCATGGTCCTTCAGAAATCATTCTAATATGCTGATTTGCTGCTCAAAAAAACATTTCTTATTATTTTCAGTGAAAACAGTTGTGCTGTTTAATATTTTAATATTTTTCAGCATTCTTTGTTGAACATATTTGTAACATTATAAATGCTTTTACTGTCACTTTTCTGTCACTGTAATGCATCCTGAATAAAAATAATAATTGTTAAAAGTATTAATTTCTTTAAAAAAAAAAAAAACTTACACGGTAGTGTAATTCTATAATATCTGAATCAAACTAGATATCTAGTGTGATTTTTCTTATAAATCCATGCATAGCTTAAAAATCTTCAGATATCTACATTTTATCATATCTACATTTTCAAAGCTGGTTATTGAAATGATGTTTTGAGCCCTGAAAGAGCGATGAACTATCACAGTTATATTCTTGAGCAAGGCCCTTAACCCCAAGCCCTTGGGTGACTGTTCCTGGCATAAATTTATTGGAAGTTAAAACTATTCCTTGAAACTGCTACTGTTTTTCACCAGTAAATATCTTCATTTTTCAGTTATGGTCACAACAAGAGGGGGAAACTCCAATGGTGCACTCTGTCACTTCCCATTCTTTTACAATAACCGTAACTACACTGACTGCACCGCTGACGGCAGGAGAGATGGCATGAAATGGTGTGGCACAACTTATAACTATGACCGAGAGCAGCGGTTTGGCTTCTGTCCCATGGCAGGTAAGTGCCAGTTCTACACTAGCAATAAATGTTGGAGTCAGAGAGTAAGAGAGAGTAACAGGTTACGACTTGACAGGAGCTTGGAACATAGGAAGATGGAGAATTATACTGTTATGAAAGCACTTTAGCCCTCTAGCTCTCCTGGATCTTAATAACGTGCCTTGAGCACATCATTTTATCTTACACTTCTCTTAAACATCACATTCTAGGCCCCATTCTTTTTCTTACTTCAGGTGTATTAGAAAAAGATAAAATAAGCATCATTACACGCGTCTCACAGCTTTTTTAGTTACCTTGTGGTCTGAATTGGAGATCTGATAACAGTTAAGATGAGGATGTTAACTATGTGAAACTAAAGATCACTTAGCACCTATTCAGCTGTATTTACATAAACACCTCCTTCTGACTCCGCTTTGATGGGTGTCTCCGTCACCAGGGTGGTAGTTAGAGCCAGGCGAACCCTGGGGAGTTTATTGAGATTGGTGGGATTCGGTGATCTGACATAGATTGAAACCAGAGCTGCTTTTTGTGTTGCCCTGTCGTGTTTGTTTTGTAGGGGGTAGAGATTCTTGTCTCAACACAGGAACCATTATCACACATCAACTGTTTTGGTTTTCAGTACAAGTAATATCTTGATTTGTAGGTTTTACTTACTGCACTGAATGTGCAAAACGTGGGTAGTTTTGAAGCTTCAGCTATTGTTTAAGCACACATTTCTGTGATAGCCGTGGCCCCTCAGCTGTAGACGGAGGGGAGCTTGGCTTTGGACCAGTGTCTGGTTGGCTGTGGAGCATATACATCTGGCTGGTCTCCAGGGCAGCTGTGTAACCTCCTCCACTCTTAACCCTGGAGAGATTTCCTCACTCTCGTCCTCTTTTATTAACCAGATACACCAATCAGAGATATCCCAGTTAAAACAATACAGCCGATTGTGAGGAACTGCCTTGAGCTTTGTGGATCTGTGGACATTAGGATTGAGTTTTAGCTGTTTGACCCTAATTGACCCCCAAATTGCTTAACTGATTAATTATACTGATCTCTTTAGGCCATTAAAAACAATTCAGTTAACTGGATTGGGTTTTTCTTCCTCAAACTAAATTTTCACTGTTGTAGAGCTACTTTTGGCTGAATTAAGTTTGTTTCATAATTTGATAAACTTTCAGTATTATTAAACTAAACTGAATCAACGCTGGACTGAATGAGTTGAATAATGACACTGTTTTCTTCAGTAGAGCTGATTTTTGGTTAAATTGATTTTGTTGTTTAACTAATGAACTTTGCAACATAAACACTGAACTCAACTGAATCAACACTGAACTAAACTGAGCTGAATAGTGACACTATTGCCTTTTTTAGAGCAGATATACAGCTGAAATTGTATTTGTTTCATAACTGAAGAAAATTAATACTGTTAAAGGAAAGGATTAAAAAACAACATTAAAACTCAGGCCAGGGGTCCGTTCTTCGTACGTCGCTAACTCAGTTAGCTGGATTTGATTGTTGCCGATTTTGCTTGATCTTGGATCATTTGGTTCTTCGAAGCTCATCCTAGACTTGCTGTCATAGCAACAGGTCCGTAAGCTTAAACCTGCTCGGGAGCAGGCTTATTTCATGTAAACAGGATTAGATTGCATCTTTTTAAGCAGAATTGATACTTAATATCTGCCCTAGCCACCGCTACTTTATTACAAGAGTACCCTACTGGTCCAGGGACAATAATTTAAAATAATAATAATTTAAAAATTAATTTGAAAATAATATAATAATGTTGTGTAGTCTATAATACTATAGACACAACCAGTTTTACTCATTGAAAGATTTAGTGATGAAATAATTACTTTATAATTGTATTGGAGTTTTACACACATGCTATACAGTTAATCTGAACCGTGCATTAATTTGAGTGGTGACAGCTATTATGGGAGTGGCTTGATGGAGCGCAGATAACTTGATCTGACCCTTAAGAAACTTTAATTAATGCTGTCACGTAGCAAATCTGTTTCAAAGATAAAATTAAATGAATTGCTAATTACAACATTGAAGTAAAAACGTATAGCCTGTACAAATACTAGAAATCGTGAATATAAATAATTGGGAATCATGTAAAAAAAAAAAAAAAATACAAATACAAATACATTAAAAACAGCGCACATTTCATTTATCTATTATAACATTTATGTAGTTTTGTTCGCTTGGCTGTTTCCTTATAAAAGTCCAGAAATTTGTCAAGTTTTTCGTCAGGTGTCTTTTTAATGATATTATGTCATTTCCTTGTCATCTTGCCGCCAGCCAATCACTGCATTGCTGATCGTGGTTTCGCGTATCGATACATCTGCCCTTTTAAACCAACCCATGAATGCGCAATCATCTCAGATAACTCAATCCAGCCATACTAATCATCAACAACAGGTGTGTTCGAAGAACCGAATTAGCCAGATCCTGATTAGTGCGATGATATCATCTTGGATGTGTCATTTGATCTCGGATGTAATAAGCGACGTACGAAGAACGGACCCCAGGTTTCACAGACAGGCCTTAGATTAAGCCAGGATTAGGCCATAGTTCAATTAGGACATTTAAGTAATTTTTATAAATGTGCCTTAGAAAAAACATTACTGGTGTGCATTTTGAGACAAGGCACTGATATATTTTAAGATCAGTCAGAGCAAGTTTCTTTCAGTTGAAACAGCTCAGACTTACAGACTTGGTCTGGGATTAGGTTTAAGCCTTGTCTGTGAAACCGGGGGATAGTGTTTGTCCTGAAGATAATGTAGTCCCCCAAGGCCCCCTATAAGGAAATATTCCAGGACCCCCACACAAGACTTCTTGACCTCAGAAAAGTGTAAAAGTGATTCAAAACAGCTTTTGCCATTGTAGTAAATTCCCATTCATAGCAAACATATGAGAGTGGAGTAACATATTTAAAATCTAAGGAAGACAATGGGGTTCTTCTTATGGTTCTACATAGCACCATTTGACAAAGGTGCTATATAGTACTTAAAGTGTTTCCCCTATGATTACAAGCCGATGAACCACTTTTAGGGCTATTTAGCACCATTTTTTTAGAGTGTAGTTGCCAATCCTCCAAGTTCCCATTGATCCATTATGGCTTCTGCTGTACTTCATGCTTATTCCTGTTCTATGAAGGATTTAGAGGGTTGTTATTTGGAAGTCCTCAAATGCTTCAAAACAGATATATGCTTGTCTCATTGGCTGAACAGCCTCGAAGTTTGGTTTGTTTTTTTGCAGGACAGTTGAGGAGAATTTAAAGATCTGCAGGTTTGTCCATAATTAGTTTACTAAAGTGTTTGTTGATCGGTTTCCATCAGCCCATGAGGAGGTGTGTACCACTGGTGAGGGTGTGATGTATCGTGTGGGTGATCAATGGGACAGACGCCATGATGTTCTGGGTCACATGATGCGCTGTACATGTGTGGGCAATGGCCGTGGAGAATGGAGCTGCATCGCCTACTCGCAACTCAAAGGTGAGATTGGTCATTTCTCTCTCCCATTTGTAATGAATGTGATGAAGTTATGCATCATTGTGCAAATGTACATATGTCTTTTCATCATCAGACCAGTGCACTGTGGATAATTTGACCTATGAAGTAAATCAGACTTTTACTAAACGGCACGACGAAGGCTACATGATGAACTGCACCTGTTTCGGTCAAGGCCGTGGACGCTGGAAGTGTGACGCTATCGGTGAGCCGGCCGCTTATAGGATTTCATCAATTAGAATAGAAATGAGACATTTGTCTTCATTTGCTTAAATGAACATTTCTTGAAACAATTAAGAGTGTCTTTCCCTCCAAATTGGAGCCTTAGGATCAGCAGTTTTTAGCCTTGTTCCCTATAAATGACCGAACTAATGATTGGATAATGACTGTTACTCCGATTTCCATTTCCAGATCAGTGCCAGGAGCCAGAGACTAGAGTGTTCTATCAGATTGGAGAGTCCTGGGACAAACTCATTCAGGGAATCCACTACAGATGTCACTGCTATGGAAATGGCATCGGAGAGCAGAGCTGTGAGCCTCAGCAGACTTTCTCTGGTGAGTAAACAGCATATTTTATTGGGGACATGTTCCCTCACATACACACACAGTATGTGGGTCACGCTGTGTACTGCTATAAGTAGTCTTGTGGGCATGGGTGGGGAGAGGTTTGGAAGTCAAAGGCTTCCAGATGTTTACTGAGAGCAAGAGTGCTGTTTGCCGTTTCTCCTAGGTGTTTTGTTGGAGTGGCGATTAGGGTTCGCTCTTCCTTGATCTTTTCTTTTACAGCTTTTAACAAATGCTCGTCCTCTGGCAGCGTTTGAAATCAAGGATGTTGGTTTTAAGATGCCCTCATCCACACCTTGATTTGGGTGGGCCCGTGCCTTGTGTTTGCCGTCTGTTCTTTTGAAGTTCTGTGGATGGAGAAAAGCACACACCCAAACAACACAGCTGTCTCAATCACCCCCTACAGCCCTTTTGGCACTGTTTGTTTGTTTGTCTTTGAGTTTCTTTCGTCCTGTGCTAGGAATAAGTTTGAAATTCAACCAAACCTGTTACTTTTTCTGCTTGCACAGCATCTGTAAAGTCATTTAGCGATTATGTAGTTTCCATTGTTAACGGTTGCCTCAAGTCTCCAAACTTTTGTAGAGGAAAACTGACAAGTAGGGCTGGACAGTATGATGGTAGAAATGTCAACTGGTGGAGATTCTACTATTTTTAAAAAAAAAAAAAAAAAAAAAAAAAAATCAAATAGTATAATTTTCCAATGTAGACTGGGTTGTTGATTATAATAGGAGTGATTTAATTTTGAGGTGTTGTCCCATAGAAAGCCTAGTGTTCATATATTGCATACATTTGTTAATGACTAGAATGTTGGAAAATTATGTGATCTTAACATTAACATCTTAATATTTTTTGTTGATTAAAAATGCAGTAAAAACAGTAATATTTTAATATTATTACAATGTAAGTATCTGGTTTCTATTTGAATATATTTTAAAATGTAATTTATTCCTGTGATTGCAAAGCTGAATTTTCAGCATCATTACTCCAGTCTTCAGTGTCACATGATCCTTCAGAAATCATTCTGATATACTGATTTTATGCCCAAGAATCATTTCTTATTACTGTCAATGTTAAAAACAGTTGTGCTGCTTAATATTTTTGTGGAAACCATAAAACATTTTTTTTTCAGGGTTCTTTGAATAATTTTTAAAAGAACAGCATTTATTTGAAATAGAACTTTTTTGGTAACGTTATAAATATATTCTCTTTTGATCATTGAAAAAGCTTTCTGACTACAATATTTTGAACATTATTTATGTAATATGATAACTTTTTATAATAATTTTTTTTAATATGATATTATAAGATTTTATACTGTCTCATTAAATGATGAAATAATTATTTTGGTCATATCGCCCATCCCTACAGACAACTACAGTGTGGTGGTGTTTTTTTTTTAATCCAGTCCTTTTGTAGCCCAAAAGAAATTTGTGAATTACTTGTATTTATACAGAACCACAAAACTCCACCACAAAATCTGACAAGGTCTGCATTAATAAAGTTTCCCCTTTTGTTAAGAGCTTGTTGGGGTCAGAAGTGATCCCTTTGCTCAGTGAGTGGAAGCAACCCCAGAGCAATATCCCTCGGTAATGGCAGCCAGCTGTGAGAAGGCTGGGAACAGTGGGGGTGAAGCTGGTGCAGGCTGGCGGAACATAATGCAGACTAAGTGAACTTTAAGTGCTGTGTACAGACTACCCTCATGGCAGTAATTGGGAAAAATGAGGACCAGATTGAAATCAGAAGCAATTTGGGGATATTGCCTTATGAGGCTTCAACACACTTGAAGAAAAATGAGTTTTAAATACAGTGTTGGGAAATTTGTTTAGAGATTTACCACTTCAGAAAAGTTGCTGTGGGTTTTAGAACAGTTGTGATTGTTAAAGCAGTTTGTCTGCTGGATGTAAAGGTTTAAAAGCCTGAGACGGTGGTGGTCCTCTCATCCTCATGTCTTAGTGCTGAATCTGTGGTAAGAATCTCACAAGCTAGCGCTACGTTTCCCATTTCAGCGTTTCCCAAAAGGACCAGAACACCCTAACGCTGCAAACATTTTTTTCTCTTTCCTAGAACACCTCTGACAACCATAATGTATTTTTAGGCCAGAAAACATCTTCGTTTGTTCTCAGTTGTGGAAACTCTGTTCAAATACAGTATAAGCGTGATGAGCTACTAGCACTAGATATTTTCTAAAGACTAAGGATTTTTAAATATTACACTTTGCAAGTACATGCGATTTTGGTTGTAAATATGATTCAAATATTGAATAACTTTTATATATCTGTATCAGGTGGTCATCGTCCAGTCCAGGTGATTATATCAGAATCTGGCAACCAGCCCAACTCCCACCCCATCCAATGGAACGCACCGGCTTCTGCACACATCACACAGTACATACTCAAATGGAGACCGGTGAGTCTCTTTTGTGACGCTGTATCCCCTTTACTTGTTACAATCAGAATTCAATTTGATTTATTAGAGAGGTTATTTATCTAAGTCTGTTAAGCTGCAACCTACTCATTTTTGAACAGAAAAACACTCATACTCGATGGATGGAGATCACTATTCCAGGCCATCTGAACTCTTACACTATTGCTGGACTAAAGCCGGGAGTCACCTATGAGGGTCAACTCATTAGCATCCTGCGTTTTGGACGTAGAGAAACCACTCGCTTTGATTTCTCCACTGTGCATGGCTCATGTAGGTCATACAACAGTGTAAATAGCTATGGGTCTCATTTACTAAACTGTGTGGAATTATACACACGATTCCAAGCATAATTAATGCCTGAATTCTGAATCCAAGTTGAATGGGATTTATTGTATCCAAATATCTGGAAATCATGTTTGTTAATGTTCCCCTTTCCGTTTCTTCCCTAGTGACACCCTCTGAGGGAGAGACCACCCCACCTCCTCCGATGGTGGACACCTCTGAGTCTGTAACTGAGATCACTTCCAGCAGTTTCGTCATCTCTTGGGTGTCTGCGTCCGACACTGTGTCTGGATTCAGGGTGGAATATGAGCTGAGTGAGGAGGGAGGGCAGACCGGACAGCCCATGGTTTTGGGTCAGTATGTGCATCACAAGTTAGGCATTTTTATTTTAGTCAGCTGAGACTAGCAAACCTCATTTGTCCACAGTTGATTTGTAGAAGATGAATGCTCCAATATTTGCAATATCTGCTAACTTGAGTATCCGTTTCCAGACCTTCCTCATACAGTTACATCTGTGAACATCAGTGAACTTCTCCCAGGAAGGAAGTACACTGTAAATGTGTATGAAGTGACAGGAGAAGGAGAACCTAACCTGATCCTTACTACTTCCCAGACCACAGGTAAACCTTTCCTCTCTGTCTTTTTTGCTTTTTCTTGGTCCCTTTGCCCGTTTTGACCTCTTTTCCATCCTATAAAACCCTCATGGATGAGCCATGTATGACTTGATGTATTTCTGGGTGCGCTGAATATTCAGTAGGAAATGTTGTAGAACAAGACTTAAATCAGAAACGATTTGATTGGATTGTATGTATTTGTTGTTGAAATATTCATTTACACAGTGGCTGTCATAACTTGTTTCATAACAAATTTATTTAAACACATTAAATAAAGACATCAGGTAGAGGTAAAGTAAACTATAATGAGTACATAGTTTAATATTTCGTGAAATGCTCTTCTATAGACTTAATTTGTCTAGCAAATTAAAGAGCTGTGGACACTGATGACTTGCCTGAGGTAAATGAAATGCTACGTGACATTTTGTTTACAAGCTTTTATTGACGTCTTTCTGCGGTTGAAACACATACTGAGTGATTACGTGAGGCATGATGTTCATTCATGTTTTTCGCGTTAACTAGTAGTAAAGAGGAAGGGATGATCGCACTCCGCGCTGCCGTTTTAACTGAGGCATTTATGCAGCGATCTGTCATGCCACATCAAAGAGCACCAAAACAACATTTATTGTTTGAATTTCCTGAAAAAATGGACATCAGTGGAAAGATGAGACTGTTTCTTATCAAAAGTAACAATATTTAAAACTGGAAGTTTCCAATTAAGTTCCTTTAGTATTTATGTTCATCCTAATCAAATAAAAAAAAATTCAGCTCATTTGTTAACGTTTGATGTAAGACACAGTTAAAAAATATATAATTTAACATAAAAAATAAAGTAAATATAATTTCAGTGCTGTAAAAAGTCAATATCTTGTTGACTTTAAATTGCCACTGACAAATACTCTCACTTGAAGTATTTCATTAATGATGATGTCATCTTTTTGGCTTGTGCTTCCACAGCTCCTGATGCTCCTCCTGATCATGAAGTGGAGGATGTGGGGGAGACCTCCATCATCATCAGCTGGTCTAAACCTGTGGCTCCCATCACGGGTAAACACAGGCTTTCAGTCTGTAGTAAAACAAACCATTATGTGACCTATACACAAGTTGTACACAAATGTATGTCTTGTTTATTTAGGTTACCGTGTGGTTTACACGCCATCTGAAGAGGGTAGCTCTGGTAGCACTGAGCTGAACCTGCCTAACACAGCTACCTCAGTGACCCTGGGTGACCTTCGTCCTGGTCTGCTCTATAACATCAGCATCTACTCAGTGGAAGAGAATCTGGAGAGTGAACCTATTTTTGTTCAGGTCACCACTGCTGGAGAACCACTGGCAGGTATGAAATCACTACATGGGTGAACCTCGAAAAAGGGAAATTAATATAAATATTTGACTATCATGAAATGTGACAATGCAAAAAACTAATGTTTCTAAAACAGGCTTCTGTTTCATTAAATAGAAGTTCATTCATATTTATTTTGGTTTTTGGAGTGAGTTATGATCTAGATGTGTTCTTGACAGTTTTTATGAGATTTACCCTCATTTTTAGAGAAGAGTTGTGTTACTTGACCTCAGATGGGTGTCAGGATACATCTGAAGATAACTTCTGTTTAACAAATGGTCTGATCTCTGTAGTGCAGTGGAAACATAACATGATGTCATCAAGCCATAAATGTCTTTTATTGTTTTCTTTTGAGTAGATTTAGGTGTTTTGTCTGGCAGTCCAAAGATAAGACCACATTTGAGTTGAGTCAGCTAGTCGGCGTCCAAACGCTTGTGAATCCCTTATAGGGTAATATGTCGAAAGTGTGCAGATCTTGATTTTTATGGGGACTGGCTGGGAGAGAATTTCAGAGGTCTGACTGTTTCATTCTGATCTGGCAACTCAGCAAACACTGCAACTTGAAAAACTGTCTGGGTCTCAATGAGGAGACATTTGTCTGGTGTTTACCCACATTGACTTTTATAGCATGCTCTGATTCTTCTATGTAATCTTGATGATGCAAATGCTGCAAAAATGGTTCAAACATTTTAGCTTCACATGCAATCAGGTTTTGATGGTGAAACATTATGGCTGGTTTTAAAACAAACAGTCTTGAAAGCCTATTATTCTTTCCCTGTCAGGCCGGCTGGTCTGTCGGTAGGGTGTCTGAATTCCTTTACTCAGATGAGCAAGTTTTACAGAATGGTAAACACATGGATTACCATGTTTGAATGAGAGGCTACGATAAACTTAAGCCCTTCAAAGGAAGGTCAGAATCAGGTTTTGGGACTCAAGAGGTAGAAAAAGTATCCAAGTATTAGGATAGCATGAAACTTTATCCATGTTAGTCTGAAAGAAGAACAAATATTGTTTTCTACCCACAGAGGAAGTTCCATCTCCAACTGATCTGCAGTTCTTTGAAGTGTCTGACTCTAAGATCACAATCACTTGGACCGGACCATCCACGGAGGTGTCTGGGTACCGTGTGTCTGTGGGTGAGGTGGGTCCAGATGGGTTGGTCAAGAGAGAACTCCCTTTCCCAGTGACACAGAATGCATACGCTGAGATCACACACCTCCAGCCTGGAACCCTCTACCGCTTCTTCATCTTTGCTCTCAAATCAGGGGAAGAGAGCGAGCCACTGGTCGGAGAGCAAGCTACAAGTAAGAAAATAACAAAAGATAATTTCCATACTGCAACAAAAAATAGTTTTCTAAACTAATATAATATTATTGTCCCGTAAACGTACCTAAACATTCTTAAAACAAGACACATTTACTTTATTTGCTTTACATATACATACACAATGTGATTATTATATATATATATATATATATATATATATATATATATATATACATACATACAGAAAGTGTTTTACTTATTTACTTCAGAAACAACATTAAGATATTTTTAAAAAAATACTAAAATGGATGTAATTCAAGAATTATTGTCTTTATAATATGGCAGAATTTTCTAAAACATTTTTATTTTTAGTTAAATTCATCTTATAAAAATATGCAAAGGTTGTTTAAGTATTTTTACTAGATAATGCAAAAATATTGACTATTAAACAGAAAGAATAGTGTCAATTTACTTGAGAAACAACATTGCTTAATATATTTACAAAAAATATGACTATAATGAATTTAATTCAAGAGTTATTCAGGTAATAATATAATGTTAGAACAGGTCAGATGCAAAAGCCTCTAAGTGCCATCTGAAATTTTCTTCTAAAATGAGCATTTTTCTTCTATGTTTATATTCAGTTATTTTACTTTAATGGCAATGAAAAGAACCTATTCATTGCCATTAAAGTGAAATTACTGAACCTATGCAGATAAAAATGCTCATTTTAGAAGAAAATTTTAAACGGCACTTAGAGGCTTTTGCATCTGAACTTTTCACTTATAAAACATTTTCATTTTTAATTAAATTCATAAAATATGTAAAGGATGTTTAGATATTTTTACTGAATAACAAGACAAAAATACAGACTATTAAACAGGGAGAACAGTTTCAAAATCTACTTGAGAAACAATTGCATAATATTTACAAAAAAAATTACTAAAAATGAATGTAATTCAGAAATTATTCACTATAATATGATATAAGCAGTTTGATA
>JAFVLL020041037.1:0-30898 GCA_021397915.2 Tor tambroides
ATTTAATATATAAACAACATTTTTCTTAAATATATACATGCATGTGTGTGTGTTTATATATATACATAATAAATATACACAGTACACACACATATATCATGTAAACAAAAACTTATTTTGGATGCGAGTAATCACAATTAATCATTTGACAGTCTTAATTTGACAATTAGACAGCAATAATATTCAGTTGTTTTGCAGTAAAAAATACTGCATTAAGCACAATTCATATTTTAATTTTGACAGCCTTAAAAAATATATTTTGTAAAATTCCATTGAAATCCCCTGCTTTAACACACATCAATGTCTTTTGCAATTTTAGGTTGCCACATTCGTAGGTCCAGTCTCTGCCATCCCAGTCCTTCTGTTCTCGGGCTTCTTTGTCAACTTTGACACCATCCCCAAATACCTTCAATGGAGCTCCTATGTGTCATACGTCAGGTTAGTCAAGAGCCATGACAATCAAAATCCAAAACAGGCAATCCTCCCCTAATCACAAAAAGTCTCTCCCTCTATAGGTACGGCTTTGAGGGTGTGATCCTCTCCATCTATGGCATGAACCGCTCAGAGCTGGAGTGTCCCGGCGTGGTGTGCAAGTTCCAGAAACCAGAGGAGGTGCTGCAGCTGCTCGATGTGGAGGACGCTAAGCTCTACGTGGACTTCATGGTGCTGGGGGCCTTCTTCTTAGTTCTGAGACTTGCCACTTACCTAGTTCTGCGTTATAAAGTCAAGTCGGAGCGTTAGGGCCAAAACTCATCATCAGACATACATTTAATTTCACATACACACATAAACTCTCATAAATGCACATAACGATCTTTTTGCAGTGGACACAGAAGCCAGTGCACATTGATTACGGGGCCATTGTTTGGCAGTGCAACATTTATCCTCAGTTTTTGTTACTTGAAAAATATTTTTGACTCTCTAAGTATAGAATAGTAAGTTAATATAGTTTTTTTGTTTTATTTAGTTTTCATTTTTGAATGTATTCCATGCAGTAACAGTGTAAATGCATTTTCCCCGTGACTGAACTTTGAAGCATGAGTCTCTGTTGACAGGACTGGATGTATTTATAATGACAATCCCATGACAGCTCCCAATAGCATGTGGATTGGCCAACAGCCAACATGCGAGTCTCTTTATACAGTACTGAAGGATCATCACATTGTCTCTCTGTTAATGCATTTAATTCAGACTGAAGAACGTTAAGAACGTCATCAAAATGTGTTTTGGAAGAGAGTGCACTGCATGCTTGGGGCACTTGAGGACATGCAAGCAGCAGAAGCAAGAACTGTGCGTGAGGCGTTCAGGATGTTACAGACGATAAGTATGAATCGTCCAACCAGCGTATCTTCAATTCCATTTTTGTCTTCCCACAATACACTAAATTTGAGGAGAATAATATCTTCTGTGACCTGCTGAATATTAAGACTTTCATGATCTCCCTGGAATTGAAACTGGAATACCTTGCTGGAGAAAAATTTTGGCATTTTGTCAGTATCAATATGTCCTGTTACCTTGAATTCTCTGACAACTGCCTCTGTGGTACCCTGAGAGAGAAACAAACAATCGTTTGTGTGCTTTTGCTCTCTCGTTTTCATCAGGAGGGATCAAACCTTGAACTTGTATAGTACGAAAATCGCTACAGTGACCAAAAATATGTGAATCGGCTAATCACAAAGCACCACTGAACTGACTGCATTTAGCCAAAAACTACACATATCAAATATCAGAAAATCATTTGCAGTCCTAATCCTATTGAACATCTTATGCGAACGTCCATTACTGTCCAAAAAGCATTTGCTAACCTGTTTCTTTTTGCTTCTCTTTCCCTGGACACTTAATCTGCAGTGCTTTGGATGTCAGGACATTTGCAGATAATTGCAAATGACACAATCATATATACCTAGATAGAGATGCTGGATGAACACTTTATGCCACTCCAGTGGTGTGGTGTGCTTTCCTGGATGGATAAATCTCTTGTTTGCACCTGTATGAACACTTCCTCTTCCCTGCTTCCCCCCTCTAGCAGCCAGGCTATAATGCAATGCAAATATCTTCACAATTGACTCAGTGTTCCTCTGGAAATCTTTTTGAGTCCTGCTATGTGTGATGTCTCCTTATATAATGAAGACTACTAATAATCTGAGTATATACACAAAGAAAAGTATATGTGTTATGCTTTAAGCATAATTGTAAATACATGTATGCACTTTTGTTGATGTTGTTTTATTGGAACTTTTCTGGACATTGGTTTGTAATTAATTTTATTTTTATATCCGTAAATATGACATGCAATTCTGGAAAAGGGAGTGTTGTGACTGGAAAATGCATGACAAATTTGAAATCAAAACACAAGGCGCTATGACTGAGGAATTTATGTTGCACATGTGTTGTAATCCAAAAAATACTCCCAAAATTATTGAATAATCTGCAGCGGGTTTATTTTAGGACATTTTTGTTTTGTTTTAGAATGTTACCATTGGGCGAGCTGACTCCGTTTGAGCCATATGAGTGGTAAAAATGTGATATACAGGCTTTGAGACAGGAAGACGACCTCCAGAAAGCATTTCGCGTTTAGTAGCATTTAGTTCTAACACATAGTACTGTAAGGTACGATTGCTCTTTTTCTAGAACAATCTGTCCACCGAAACATTGCACACAGCTTTAAAGATGACCTTTTGGTCATTCCACAATTGAAGAATTGCTGCTCTAAAATCATTTTTGCTTTTTTTGCCATATGGTATACCCAGGGAAAAACTAGGCCAACTCTTGGTTGTGGATGTTTTTGGAGCACAGGCTCCATTTTCAGAAGAGCTGCTTTAGAGCAAGAGATCAATGGAGCTATTAGCTGCTCAACAGTCAACAATCCAGTATTCAATATTGCTTGATGCTAACCAATCAGCAGCCGCTTAGACAAAGAGTGTTGTATGTTCTATTTCCTTTTGAGTCATTGGAGAGGTTTAGAATAAGGAAATGTTCACCATCAAGAGTCTGTCTTCTAATGGTACACAGACATCTAGCGTGAGTTGGGTAATACCTGTTTCTAATAGCAATAGTATTGTTCTGTGCCTAGTGAGTGATATTTCCTATCTAATCCTTGAATATTCAATATATTTCCTGTGGTCGTCTGTCAAATCTCTGTTGTGTACAAATCATCATTTTGTGTGTCTGTGTCATTAGTATGTGTCGATAGGGGTTTCTGTATGTGGAGTCTCAGTTGAAAGATGTTGAGAGACACCCGGATGAGATCATATTTCACACACTCATATATAATTATCTTCATTTCTCTTTGAGCAAAATCATGTTTTTTGTTACGCAGAATGCATGCCTTAATGAATGAGAAGCATTTGATGGTTTTCTCTCAGATTAGAAAATAAAAAAAGATAAGCAGGTAACGTGCAAATTAGCTTTCAAGATATTGAAAAAGACTTTTGTTGATTCCAGGTTTTGGCTTGCACAGCAACGAAAGTTGCTACAGTTTGCTTCCCAGTTTTGCTGCATAATTATGTTTGTCTCATCAGAAATGCAAGTTATGTGTGCTAAACCATGTTCAAATGATTATAATAAATGCATTTATATATTACCTACACCTAATGATTTCTGTGTCTGTAGTGGTCTGGGCTACACATATTTCAAATACTTATTATTATTATTTTTTTAATTGATTCGCTAACCCCACAGTTATTTTAATTTGGACAACCTGCTTAAAGGGATTATCCAATCAAAAATTTAAATTCGGTCAACATTTACTCACCCTTGTGTCATTCCAAACTTGTATGACTTTCTTTCTTCTGTGGAACACAAAAGAATGTTGGTAACCAAACATTTCAACATGCACTGACTTCCATTAAGTCAATAAGAACTGAAACTGTTTACCTGCATTCTTAAAAATACAAGTTTGGAACAACATGAGAGTGAGTAAATGATGACAGGATTTCATTTTCGCATATTCAGTGTATAAACTACACTTTTTTTCTAATGTGTGTTGTTACAAATCAAAACCTGTACAGATAAAATTTGAAGCAAATAATATGGTAGCATAAGTGTTAAATGCTTGGCACTGCTGCCATTGATATTACCATCAGGACCTCTGGATTGTATTAGGATGGTCTTAGAATGTCCTTGAGCCCATGTCAGATTACATTGGTTTCATTATTCTTCTAATTATCCTGATTACACTCTCTCAGAAAAGATAAAAAGGTTTAATCTTAGCTGAGCCTTTCTTTTCATGGCACATTTGCAGTTAGCGGGTTAGCACTGTGTCCTTCAGAGAGGAGACATATTGACAGCTCTGGATGAGTCTTCTCTCCTACCCACCTTCCATCTTGCTTCCCCTCATAAGCCTTCTATGTCCCATCTCTTATATTACCTAGACAAATATGTATTCACAATTTGCTGTTTTTAAGCAATTGTGTATGTCAATGAATAGTCCTTGCAATAGGACTATGCAGTAAAGCTCTGTGAGAGATGTTGTTGTGTTCACTGCAGGTGTGAGATTTACAGAGAGAATGACTGTGTGTATGTGTGTGTGTGTGTGTATGTTACACCCAGGGGTCAAAAACAAAATGCCCCTCATTGTGAACATACAGTCAGATTAACCATTAAAAGTGGGGTAGGATAAAGAACACATGAGAGATGTATATCAGCTCAATATGTTCCTGAGATTTACATCTTCCACCGACTATGAGACAAAGAAGCAGCTCAGGTACTCTGGCTCACTTTTTTTTTTTTTTTTTTTTTTTTTTTGAAGTGCTGTACTATGCTTTACACTGGGTTTTTTTGAGCCCGGTCTCATGAAAATACGTCTTATATTACGCCAAAAAAAAAAAAAAAAACGAAAACTCGTGGTATTGATACGTAAAAATGGACTTTGGCGTTTATATGCTACGCGCATTTTTGGCGTGCATATGATACGCAGTTTTCGCGTGCATATGATACGAAATTTGTTGGCGTGCATATGATACGCAGTTTTCGCGTGCATATGATACGCAGTTTTCGCGTACATATGATACGCATCTACACCACAACCCTAACCCTACCCATCACGTAGCATAGACACGCCAAAGTCCATTTTTGCGTATCAATACCACGAGTTTTCGTTTTTATTTGGCATACTATTTATACGCACTTTCATGAGATAATCCTAAATGAATGCATTTTATTTATTTTTTTATTTCCATTTTTTTATTTTGAAATGAAAAATGTTTTGACTGTTAGGTTAATCCAGGTCACTCCATCAGTGGTTGAGGGTTTGTGTGAACTCAAGGCCAGTGGTTCTGTTCATTTATCACTGTTGAGGAAAACATACAGCCAGTCTCTATGGTATCATTTCTTTGTGTTTATTACATTTCTAGTTTTTAAAATTGACCAAAGTAATGTGTAAAATTGACATAAGAACTAAGTAATGTGCAGACTGTGGTGACGTGATTCATCTTGCCATTCTTGACATGTACTGTACCGTAATATAAATCTGCGATTGCCAACAATATAAAATCCCTAGTTGATTGGCAATAGATAGCAGCCTCAGTATTGCCAACAAGGCAAACATCCAAAGCATATTTAACTAAGATGTTTCATCAGCCGAAGGCAAATACTATTTTGATTCTTTTTGGCTAACACACATCACTTGTTCTCACTATGGATGACCAATCTAAAGTATAAAGGGAAGTCAGAGCAGATGAGCTATAGCCACATTTTCTGAGTCAAGATCTGTTTGTGAAATCCCGAGGTTAAATGTAATCTTTAAAGCAAAATGACTGATCTTGACTCAGTACTAGGAATCTGTGTTTTTATCCAGGAATTTGAGGTGTGTTTGGCCTCGCTGTGAGGTCGCCAACATTTCATGTTCGTCTGTCTCTCTCATTTTTTGCAGAGCTACGGGACGCCATGGAGCTGACAGAGTAAGTAATGTTTTTATGACCCGTGTCACGTCACAGACACGCATCCACACGGACTGTAGCTTTTGACTTTGTGCTTTCTGCTTTGATAAGCGCGCACATGGACGGACACGCCTCACCTTATGGCTTCATCTTAGTGTACTATCTAAAAAGCTGTCAGTGAAGTACCTCTAAGGAGGGATTATTGACTTGTTTATGGTAGTGCACTGGATCTCATTGGCTGTTGTGTACATAACTTATCAGAGGGCATAAACTAAATCCTTAACCTGTTCTTATGTTCACTAAGGAGGTTTACCTTCAATCCCAAGGAGGGAATAGACAATCCAGCCATGTTGACTGCAGATGATACAGGTTAGTGAATTTTTTTTTATTATTAATAGTGTTAGCTGCTGCATTGGAATTTTATTGTATTATTTATCATTTATTTTTATTTTTGTATTTATTTTTTTACTTATACCACAATGGAAGGGTTTCCCAAGCTGGATTTCGCAAACCTCTGGGGGTTTGTGAGTGAACTGCAGGGGGTTTGTAAGTGGATGAAAAGCTAATAATTAATCTAATCATAAAAAATTAAGAAATCAAATAAATACATAATTAAAATAAAAAGCAAAAACAAAACACTAACTAAATAGATAAATACTGTCATGTCATGTGGCTATTAACCAACATCAGATAACCACAAACATGTTGTTAAATTATTAAAATATTAACTTAAAATCTCAAGGTGGACTTTAAGTAAATATTTTAATTCAAAGAAATTCAGCTAACAAAAAAGTTTGGGAATCCCTGGTCTATACCATAGGATTATTGTATTATCAGAGTAACAAATACCGTAAAGTGTACAGTTTGTCATTTAACTGTAGTCTTGGCTGACAGAGGCTGTGTCAAAGCCCTCACCACGTGTGTGTGTGCTGAAGAGGGAAGATGGAGAAACCTTTGGCTTCAATCTGCGTGTGGAAAGAGGGCGGCAGGGTCACATAATTAGACAGCTGGATTCATTGGGAGTGGCAGAAAAGAGTGGGCTCAAGGATGGGGACTGCCTGCTTGAAGTCAATGAGATGTTTGTTGACAATGTGGAACACATGGAGGTGAGAGGTCATGACCTTTATTTTATAATTACACTCTTAAAAATAAAGGTGCTTCACGATGCCATAGAAGAACCTTTTTGTCTAAATGGTTCCATAAAGAACCTTTAACATCTGAAGAACCTTTCTGTTTCACAAAAGGTTCTTTGTGGTGAAAGAAGCTTCTTCAGATTATAAAAAGGTAAGCAAGAGATGACTGAATAGTTCTTTGTGGAACCAAAAATGGTTCTTCTATGGCATCGGTTGAAGAACCATTTGAAGCACCTTTATTTTTAAGAGTTTACTCTATGTTTTTTACTGTACAAGCTATGAATATCTGTTTTTTTGTGTGTTAGGCTTTGTAACCGAGTACTTTATTTTGTTTGTCTCGCTCCAGGTGGCACACAGGATTCAAGTAAGTGGATCACACTTCTGCTTGCTGGTGTTAGATGAAAAGGCCTACGAGCAGGCTGTGTCTGAGGGTTGTGACCTTAAAGAGCTGGCTAAAGCTAGCCGTGGGGAAGGATGGAGGCCTCCTCGTCTCTGTCACATCATGAGAGATGCACCTGGCCTGGGCCTCAACATACAGCCAGTGGAAGGTAAGAACTACAGTATTCTCATATATACATATTTGTTATGTCCTTTTTAAAACAAGTGAGGTTAGAGGTAAAGTGTGTAATTTGTGGTTTATCTGTAGGTGAGAAAGGCAAATTCACAGTAAGCCCAGTGAAAGGAGGGGCTGCAGAGAGAGCAGGAGTGAAGAAAGGGGACCGGCTGATCTGGATTGATGGTGCCATGGTCTCTGGTCTCACACATTCTGCCATCAGCAAAATGGTAAACATGGGCTTGCTTTAGATACAATGTAAAAAAATATCCTGTTAAATTTATGGTAAAAAACGGCAGTGGTTACCAGAAATTGACTGTAAAAAAAAAAAAAAAATTTTATATATATATATATATATATATATATATATATATAGTGACAATGTTTCAGATATTACAGGATGGCATATTGTTACCTGTATGTTTTAAAGCTTAACCATATATGTGACCCTGGACCACAAAACCAGTCTTAAGTAGCACAGGTATGTTTGTAGCAATAGCCAAAAATACATTGTATGGGTCAAAATGATCAATTTTTCTTTTATGCCAAAAATCATAAGGATATTAAGTAAAGATCATGTTCCATGAAGATAGGCGATTTTCTCAGTATTTAGATTTTTTTACACCCTCAGATTACAGATTTTTAAATAGTTGATAGAGGAAAAATAATTTTCCTCAGATTTTTTTTAGGATAGGACAAATATTGTCCTATCCTAACAAACATTACATCAATGGAAAGCTTATTTATTCAGATTTCAGATGATGTATCTATTTGAACTACCAAAATCTGCTTTTTATCTTAAAATGTACCAATAACCACCATAATAATACAAACAGAAAGCCTCATGATGAATCAGAGTTGATCGCAAGTAGCCTCTCCATAAAACATGGCCAATACTCATATATAGATGTTACACAGGGTCATACACACAAAGACAAAACATCAGGATAACACACAAAACTAAAATAATGCAATAAATATTAACTAAATAAAATAAAATGTGACAAAAAACAGCATAATGCATGTTACTGTTTACAAAAATAAATAAAATAAATACATAAATAATCATGTGTTGTGTCACGCAGTGACTTCTAGGAATGTCCTTTATTACATTTTATATTATTTTACAGTAAAATTATATAGGCTAGTGGAATGTTAAATCATTTACAGTTTTTCACTCACAATTAACTAATTAACATTCTGCTGTGTCAAACTCATGTTATAGGTAGCACTGACATCTTTTATGGTGTTATTGTGTACTTTCATCTCAAGTGATGATATTTCCAGGTGAAGAAGTGCAACAATCACATGACAGTGCTGGTGATTGACAGTGACAGTGAGAAGAGTTATGTCTGTAGGAAAATGCCCATTCTTCCAGCCATGGCTGATGCAGAGAACATGCCTTATCGGCCTCGCAGACTGCATCTGGTGCTGGGGCCAGAAGGGTATGGCTTCCTGCTCAGGCAGGAGAAGACTGGAACGAGACGCAGTGGTGAGAGGCAGACACACACTTTGACATGCACTCATACTCTGGCATACAGCCACACAAATATATATTTATGTTTGGTTTATACAGTCCACATGGTGAGAGAGGTGGATAAGGGCAGCCCTGCTGAACTGGGAAGTGTTAAAGAAGGTGAGATCCTTCTTGAAGTGAATGGAGAATCCACAGAGTCACTTAGTCATGATCAAGTTGTCAGCAAAATCAGACAGAGTGGGCAGCAGGTCACCCTCACGACTATGCCACCTCAGGGCCAGGACTTCTACACTAAGGTGAATATACAGAGTGAGCACAAAAATACTAATATGGGGATGATTCTTGAGTTAAGGCCACTTCTTGAAATGCATTTCTCAAAAGTTAAGAAAAAATTGTCCCTGGAATAAAGATCTGATTATGGACTTGATCAACCAAAGTGGATCTTAATATAGTGTGTCATGATGTGGATATTTGATATTGTGTGTGATGGTAAAGACATTTATCTTCTTTTGGAGAAAAAAGCCTGAATTTTCTTAGCAGTCAATGCAACTTTACTTTGAAAAGAAAAAAGTTCTCAAATTCTAACCATTTGGTAATGACACTTTAAAAAACAAACATGTATACATGTGCATATAGATATGTAGATGTGTTACTTCACATCTCCATCATAAACAAATATTTAATTTAATTTTAATTTATTTTATAAAAACTGAATTGTTCTTTAAGATGCTTAGTGTTTTGTTAATGACAGCAGTATTGGTGACAGTAGTTCTTTATTATAGAAGAACTCAAATTGTATACAAATAAATACTCAATGAAAATATTTTTTATTTAAAAATCCTTATGATTTGAACTTATGATACTATTAAAAAATTAGATAAATGTAATTAAAGAAACATTAAAATTTTAAAAAAATAATAAAATCTATCCTATACTAATTAAACTGATATTTATGTTTTTTTAAAGTTCCCCTAAATAAAAAAAATCACAGTTAGACAGACTGATAATTCAATAAAAGGATGAATTCATCAACAAATTTTCATCTTCTTCCTTTGTCAACTTGTCTGTTAAACATCATATATTATTTATTCTCAGTTGGGCCTCTCTCCCTTGCTGTTCTGTGTGGATGTTACATCTGGGACCCCTGAGCAGCAAAAGGAAATCCCAGATACACCGAAGCCTGCAGTGCCCCCTGTTGAGCCTCAGGAGGATGTGCAGATCAATCCTAATGTTAGACGCTGTATTCTGGAGAGGGGCTCAGCCGGTTTTGGCTTCCATTTGGGCTGCGTCCAACAGAAACCTGGCACCTTTATTAGCCAGGTACAATGAAGCCCATTCACTGCCAAATCAGCCTTTAGACGATACTGACTTCAGAGGTTAGGACTGAATAGAAATGAAGCATTGTTCTGGACTCACTCATCGGTGGGGATTCTTCACAGAAGTAAACGTTTGGAAAATCAGCCCTAGGCCATATCTAGGGTGTCATCTGTTAGAAATTACAGAACACTATTGATAATTCTTTGAAACACTATAAGTAAAATATTCATCATTTAAAGTAAATATTAATAACAAACTTTTCTTTTATTATGACAGTGTATATTACTTTACATTTGTAGGTAGCAGCAGGAGGCCCAGGACAGATGTCAGGTCTCCTTCAGTGTGATGTGGTGGTGGAGGTGAATGGACAGAATGTGGAGAAAGAGTCTGTGGAGGATGTGATCTTACATGTGAAGAGAGGAGGAGACACTCTTTCTTTACTAGTAGTAGATCAGAAAGGTTATGACTGGCTGAAGAAAAATGGGAAGCCAATCACTGTGAACAAACTAGCACCAATCTCTGAGGTATGCAATAACATATCTAGCCTACTGATTAATTGCATTAAGTGTGATTAAACCACGCATACCAAATGTTTTTGAAACTCATAAGCGAAAACATCATTCATCACGTGCACTTTATTTATATAAGTTTATGTATCTGTTACAGGTGGAGGAAAATATTTCAAGTGCTGCTGAACCACCAACACTGAAGACTGATGACTTGTCTGATGACAGCACTTAGTCCACCTAGTTATAGTGGATGGCCATTAAAACATTCCTGATCGTGTCAATGAGATTAGTGCTTTGAGAATGATGTTTAAATACAGTTTCACTGGGTAGCTAATTTCTGTGACATGCATTACATTTTGCTCTTTCTAAGTTTTTCTGTATGAAATTGCCTAAACTTTGGGCACAGTCCTTTGTTTGCACATATTCATAATCATTCAGAGTGCTATGAATAAATATTTAAGATATGTCTCTGGAGGTAAAAACACAGTATGCATAGCAGGAAGACATTAACAATGTTAATTTCTGTCTCTGAGAAGTATTATCTAAGAACTATAAGATGTGTTCACCTTTGTGTTTTGTCCTATGAAACTACCATTTCAGCATTATGGCATTTTGATCCTAAATGCATCATTTAAATGGGGTCAAACATATTTTTCTTTTTTTTCCCCCCACCAATTAAAAAATTGGAATAAACCTATATTACAAACAAAAAACAATGTGTGTTAAATAAATGTCTCTGATTCATGATGAATTATATATTTCAGGAAAATATACTTGTGCGTTATTGGTTATTGTTGTCCTTAATTAATAATAAATAGTACATAAATAATTACACTATTTGCCTTTACAAGGATAATAAATAATATAGCCCTTTACACAGTCCCTTAGCATTAGCAGTAGCACTTAGCCGGTCGTGTTGTGCCGCCCTTATTTATATGGAAAATATTTAATACGGCATTTAATTTTTAGTTTTTATTTTCATAAACAGATTTTTTTTTCAACGTTATAATATGGAGGCTATATATGTATATGTATGTAGACGACATCCTCGAAATTTCCGTCAGGCGTATATTCCGCCTCCTCGATCGAAGGGTCCTTCGCTGGAGGTGACATTCATTGAAGGGCCCCGGTTTGTGGAGAAAAGCTGTGAATAAACCTTCACAGTCACAGAAATCATGGCCCAGGCGGTACAGAAACTTGTGGCTAAAGTGCCAACGTTGGTCGGCGGTAAGAAAAGTCACCTTTTACTTAAGCTATAGAGGATTTATTTCTTAGAAATATATATTTTGACTTGTGTGCTTCTGGTTTCCGCAGCTGTTATAACAGGCCGCGTAAATGAGCAAATCATGCCTTAGATAAATTAAACATTTACTGTATTTAAAGTAATATGCTGACTTTTCGTGCAAGCAAATGACCAGCAATTGTGTTAGTTAACTGGTGCTTTACTCCGTTTATAGTTGTCACAATTCATTCTGAACGCGCACTACAGAACAGTCGCCCAATGTCAGCATTACGCTAAAACATTTACCTTGTTCCTATGGCCTTGGCTTTGTGAAGTTTCCTTTATAAATGTAAACGTGATTTTTTTTTTTTTTTTTTTTTTTTTTTATCTTGTGTATGTTTTCCGTGATTAACGTTTATAATGATATATTGTAGCCGCTGTGAACTACTCCAAGCCCCGGCTAGCCACATTTTGGTATTACGCCCGTGTGGAGCTGGTGCCTCCCACCCCTGCCGAGATCCCCAAGGCCATCAGCGGCTTCCAGGATCTCCTCAAGGGCTTCCAGTCTGGACGGCTTGGTCAGACCACAGTGAGGGTTAGTATGGATCCTTTAAATTCTGACTTGCATTTCAAATTGAGCTTTTTTTTTTTTCTTTTTTTTTTTTTCAGATTTGACAATGAGCACAAAATAATCGCTTAAATGTATTATCCAAAAACATCTGCTTTGGTAATGTCATATTTCAAATATGTATTTGTCTTAAAATTGTGCATGATGCATATGCTAGTGTTAGCCACCATGTTTAAAAAAAAAAAAAAATGAAAATTGTCATTCGCATATCCTCAAGCTGTTCCAAAATTGTATGAATTTCTTTCAGCCATCGAAAGATGTTGTGAAGAATGTTGGTAACCAATGGTAACCATAGATTTCAATAGCATGGGAAAAAAAATATGGAATCAGTGGCTACTGGCAGTTGGTTGGTTACCAACATTCTTCAAAATATATTTTGTGTTCAGCATAAGAAAGAAACTTGTAAAGGGTTGGAACAAGTGGAGTGTGAGTAAATGAGTCATTTTTGGTTTTAACATTTGAATTAAATTGCAACATGCAAATATTTTAGGAAAAAGGTGCTTTAAACCTTTTCCCTTAAACATTCTAAATAAAACATTGAAGCCAGCACACTCACTGCAGTTCAAGCATAGCACTTTTCTAAAAATAATATTTTCTATTAAATAAAAGCTTAAGATATTTTATCAGCCTGTATCTGTTCATTTATTAAACTGAAGATACACTTCATTGTCAGAAAGTGAGGTTTAAATTGCACATTTAATTATTGTTTGGCAAACCTGATTATTAGTAGTTTCAAGACCATTTATATAATGTCTCTCATCACACTTATTTGCCCCAGGATGCTCTGAGGAATGGACTTGTTGCCACAGAGGTCCTGATGTGGTTCTACATCGGCGAGATCATTGGGAAGAGAGGCCTTATTGGCTATGATGTATAAATGTGGACTGTCCTGTTTGCTTGTTCTCTTTGCTGAGCTTTGTCTGTTTTCTTTATCAGATTCTTGGAATCCAGGAACTAAATAAATGAATATTATTAAAAAAAAGAACAGCTTTCACGCTTCTTTAATTCTAGTGGGCTTACATGCACTTACAGAACACTACACAACATAAGCAATGTCCTTCAAAATCTTTCCTTTAGACGAGCCCATAACAACAAAAGACAATACTTTATTTAACCTTTTCTGATAAGAAGTGTGCGCTGCAAATGCGAGCATTTTTGACGATAGCTTCTGTCCAGTCCACTCGTTTTATCTCGTTTCACCACAGCTGTCGTCGGGTTTTTGTCTGGCAGTGGCATCAGGTATGCCTTAAAATTTCAAATTGGAGCCTCTACAACATCGATTCGGGCACCCAACATCACAACAAGATGATATTTTAAGCTCCTTATCTGCGCTGTTTTGAATTGGCCGCCTCCAGTTTTCCTTTTGTTTTGCCTCCAGCTAGCGCTGTGACGTAATTGTGACGTCGGCCCTAAAAGGGTCTATTCTAATCCATTTTGGTCTATGAAACAGCAGGGAAACCATATGTACTGTAGTATTCTAAAAAGTTGTATTTCCTCTTATAGCCACACGAGGACACCAGACATCTGATAATATCCGCCATGTTTGCAAAGAAGCAAACTGTCCACAGCAGGTTGTCTTTAAAAAAAGATGTTTACAAAAATAACAGGCCAAGGCGAAAGCAGAAAGTTAAATCGGTAAGTTAACACAAAGTAAACTGTTAACCTCAACTATCCAACAGTAAGTTAGTTTGTTCCAAAAATCTCAGTAGCTTTCAGGGTTTGTTAGTAACAACGCCAGTTTCAAGAACAAAAATGAAAAATGTAAAAAGTGACGTTTTAGAAAGTGTGTCAGAAATCGTCACATTCTGTGCGAGTTCTTTTTTATTCATAAGCGTTCATGTGTTTGATTCATTCATAAACGCTCATATTTGTTCATGGTATGATGCATTACTTAATTACTGCAGTTTATGCACAAACACTTTCACCCCCAGAATGTTTATTTAAGCAACATAAAAAAAACCTTCTTGTCAAAATGAATTACTTATGACATTTTTACTGCCAGTACATATGTAGATTTTCTTTCTTACTTTCTTACCAATGGCTTTAGAGCATCCAGCAGTAGGAACGCCCACTACGACCAACAATACAGCATTTTCCTCATTCCTTTTTTAGCATTCATTCAAAATCACCACTGTAATAACTGTATTAAAAACTGATCATAACTGTGAAAGTCAGAGGAGATTTGGTAAAGCACTTCATACTGTTAACTAAGTTCTTTATAGTATTAACTAAGATGATTTTTTTGTTAAAATGTGGTGGTTTCAGCAGCAGAAACGCAAGACTATATTCACTAAAAGATATATGACCTCATTTATTTAATGAGAGACCAGCATGTATAACAACTTTAAAGCTTTATTAAAATATGAAGAAGCCGCTGATGAATAATGTTGCTTTACAGTGACTTTTGGATACACACATGTTGAAAATTCCATATAACATTAACTGAAAAACATTTAGAATCTTGAAGAATTTTTCTTCATTTAAGCCTTTATTTAACCCTCTGGTGCTCTTCGGTCACTTTTGACCGAAATATTTTCTGTTTTGAATTTTTAAAAATCACAGCTTCATCAGAATGGTACCAAACTTGGTGACTTTCATAGCATTAGGAATGCGAACACAAAAAAAAAAAATTGATGGCATGATTCGAGCAGGTTAAGTGGTCGTAAAACAAATAGTCACACTTGTGCTCTTCAGTCAAAAATGACCGACCATAGGAAATGAATGGGAAATTGAGAAAAATTCAGAGAATTTTTGTTTGTACAATCAACAAATCGGCCACAATGCTGAAAAAAAGTACACAGCAGTAAAGGGATGACACTCTAAAACATTAAGAGTGTGATATAGACACATCCACTCACTCACTCACACACACACACACCTATGAACAACTGTGTCTGTAAACAGAGCAAAGTTTTGAGAATATGTGAAATCCATTCAATAATTCAGTCATAATTCAGGATAAAGCTCACAGCAGTGAAGGGGTGACACTCTAAAACACACCCATTCATACACACACACACACACACACACATATTATATACACACCTCTGTTGCTCTTTGGTCACTTTTGACTGAAAAATTTTCTGTTTTGAATTTTTAAAAATCACAGCTTCATCGGAATGGTACCAAACTTGGTGACTTTTATGGCATTTGGAATGTGAACACACACAAAAAATTTGAGGGCATGATCCGAGCAGGCTAAGTGGTCGTAAAAAAATAGTCACACTTGTGCTCTTCAGTCACAAATGACCGACCATAGGAAATGAATGGGAAATCAACAAAAACAAAAATTCAGAGAATACAGTCTACAAATTGGCCAACAAAGCTGAAAAAGTACACAGCAGTAAAGGGATGACACTCTAAAACATTAAGAGTGTGATATAGACACATCCACTCACACACACACACACACACACTTACAAACCTATGAACAACTGTGTCTGTAAACAGAGCAAAGTTTTGAGAATATGTGAAATCCATTCAATAATTCAGTCATAATGCAGGACAAGCTCACAGCAGTGAAGGGGTGACACTCTAAAACACACCCATTCATAAACACACAGACACACACACACACACACACACACACATTATATACACACACACCTATGAACTGTGCATTTGGAAGCTCAGGCTTGTTCCTTCACATCGTTCTGAGCATTTTTTTTTTTTGCAGGAGCTCTGTGTCAAGAACATAAGAAGTAAAAAAAAAAAATAAATTGTCACATGATGATATGTCCCTGAAAGCCATCCGTCATTTGTTTCACTACTCGCTTCTCCAGGTTTCTCTCATGTCCATGGACTGTACATAAATTGAAGTCTCTCTACCCATTTTTCCCAAATCTCTCAGACAAGTGCCAGCTTGTCAAAATTTAATTAATTGCATTTTTTTTGTACAAATTCTGAATTAAAAAATGGGTAACAAAATACTTCCTTGTGTTCTCTTTCTAACACAATGTTTAGGTTTGACCGTAATCATAATACAAAAAATAACACTTCAAATCATATTTATAATAAAAAATATCCAAAACTTGATAAGAAATAGTCTTTGAGATTGTTTAAATATATTTTCAACTCTTCCACCTAATAAAAATGTTGAATCAGTTGTCTAAAAACAATTAGGCAATTCACAAGCTGCTCTATAGTGAGCTATACAGGCATCAAGTAACACCTGCCATTACAGATGTTTTTTCTCTTTTTTTACAACCAGATGGTGCTAATTTGCCTTCCAAAATTGGTTTTGAATGGCTGAGTCTCTATTTTAACCCGAAATACTGCATTAATTAAAAAATAATTGTATTATTTCCAATGGCAAATGGATATTAATTACTGCATAAATATTAATTATTACCACAAAACCCTCTCAAAATGCAAAATAAAAAAGAAAAAATATTATTAAACAAAAATTAATTAGAATGATTTCACTGAAAAAATAAGAGGTTACGTTATAGGTGTCCGGTCACTTTTGACCGTGAAGAGCACAAGTGTGACTCCGAAATGAGGAGCACCAGAGGGAGAACGTTACATAGTTTGCAGATAGGATCATTACTAAAAAAGTTATTTAATTCTTCCAGAACCTGTAAAAATTGAGACGACAGCTGACAAATGGCATTCAGCATAAAAGAGAAAGTTAAAAAAATATAAAATCATAGAACAAAGAGCAAAAAAAGTCTGTCCTTCACTTCAGATTCTTCATGAAAAGCACACATCTCATGTAGTGTTCATTTTAATTGGCAGATCTTGACTGAGGTTCCAACTCCAAACCCAGGATAGAGGGGCTCAGTAAATGTGGTCTCGAAACGATACAGACGTGTCATGGTCTCACCAATACTATAGAAGGCCAACACCCCTGCAGAGTGGTCCAGAAAGACCCCTATTCTCGAAGAGTGAGGGCCACTAACAGCCTTGTCTACCCTGTTATGCCAGGCCGAGTACCCTGTGTCAGAGCAGAGGAGACTCCAGGACTTATCGTTGTAGCCTAGCAGGCACAGAGAGCCTTTACCCTTACGGCTAATGCCCCGATAGGCCACTCCGATCGAGAATTCCCCACTCCACTCAATTTCCCAGTAGTAGCGGCCACCTGACAGAGCTTCACGACACAGCACCTGGGCAAAGCTATCGAAGCGATCTTGGTTGTCTGAGTATGGCTGCGGGTCTCTGGTTCTAATCACCTTTCTGTTGCCTTCAGATAAGTACAGCTCCTTATGTGCTGTGTGTGGGTCTAGTCTCAGCTGACAGTAATCTGGAGATAGACACAAAGATAAAAATTGCTTAAAACAGATCTTTGTATACCTGTCTCTGTATGTTTTCAAATATCTGTCTCTGTATGTTTTCAAATATCTAATAATGACAGACAAATTATTTGGACTAGGAGCGATATTAAAATTCTGGGTAATACAAATAATTTGATGAATAAATATCATGTTGTGGTTGACAACTAATAAATGGCCAATATAAATTCTGTACTACTGTAGTCAACATTTGAAGTGGATCAAAACCTTTCATCAGAGATGTCCTAAAACAAAAACAGTATCCGTTTGATGAACTTTTCTGATCCACTACAAATGTTGACTACTATATTTCGTCTAAATAAATTGAAAACAATTCAATTTAGGCATCACAAGGCATCAAAATGTGCATTTTGAGAATGAAATTATTAATGTTTTTAAAGATTAACTTAAGGTGTTAAATGATCTAAATGTAAAAATAGAGAAAATGAGCATGAACATTAAATGTCCAGAATAGCTATTTGAGAATATAAATATCATGATTTCTAAATACTTACATTTCAGAAATTCAGATCTGCTCCTGGGTTCTGCAGGAGGGGCACTGTCCACTGTATGAACTTCTTTAACTAACACAGGAAGGAATTACATGTACATTTTAGAATATATTCAAATAGAAACAGTTCATTTAATTTGTAATAATATTTTACAATATTACTATTTTTCTTTATTTTGATCAAAGAAATTCAGCTTTGTTGAGTATAAGAGACTTCTGTCAGAAACATAAAAAAATCTTCAGACCCAAACTTTTAAACAGTTGTGTGTTTTGTCATGTATGATTATACATATTGCCATTTTTAGACTATGTTTATAGCTTATATATGCACCACCCATATGTGATCAGTGTAAATCAGTATACAGTCTAAGTAAATTGTGTGTTACCTCTGGTAGTTTTCTCTTTGGTGCGATTCTCCACAGTGTACACTGGTACTTCATTCACTGTTATAAAAAGTACACACCAGGAAAACTTTATTTACAGTCATTTTTGTAAACAAGAAATGCTAGATTTGTGCCAGCAGATCTAAGTAAGGCACTAAATCCCGTTGTTTCATATTCTATTAATAGAATTGTTCACTAGCTACTTCATCCAATCAGAATAGTTCTTTTGTTTATCATTTGAACTTTGCTCAGGTAATTGGAAATGAAGTGGAGGAACTCTAAGCCCTGTTTACACTCTACATGCAATCACATGACTTCCTTGCTAACTTGAGAATGTACTGTAAAGTGCACTAGGAACTAAAAGGCCTGACTTGTCAGAGTTAAAGACTGATCTGTTTAATTGTTAGTTATTCCTGTAGGACTTCAAATTATCTTACAGCTGGCCCAGAAATGATACATTTTGATATACTGTAACAAAAGTGCACAATGTGGCTCTTTAGAGAGAAACTAAGTTCAGTTGAACACTTTACTATCCAAGTTCATATAAAATAGAGGGCAGAGTGTTCAGAACAGCAAGAAAGGGCAAATTCACCTGACAACTATGCCTGTATCTGATGTACGGTGCATTGTGTGCTCTGACCTGATTTTGAGATCTTTCGCAGTTCGTCTCTGCCCAGCTCCTCCAGCCTCTCTTTGATCTCAGCCACAGCTTTCCTGGCTGCACTGAAGGAGAAGTCTGGGTTCAGAGACACTCTGGGTATGTAGCCGTCATCAGTCGGAGTGCAGAGATAATTGAAATTCTGTTTAAAAAGAGAGAAATCTCAGTGCATATAATGTGAAGTATAATGGTGGAATTACTGAAGGGTAACTCTGTTCATGTAATAAGGAGAATCTTAGAGCAATTTTTTTGTAAAGTTTTGATGCCAAAAATTTGAAAAGCCTTTTCGATGCCTTGTTGGGGACACCCTTCCGAACATATGAATGCAACTATATATAGTATATGATTAGTATAGGATATAAGGTCCCATTTTCACTGCATAAGGGGGAAAAACATGATATTATGTTAACTTAAATAAGTGACTTTTGTATGGATATTGTAAGCAAATAAAAAAAATTGAATAATAGATTTTTTTTTTTTCCTCAAAATTATTTTACAGAGACTCTAGAACCCTCTTT
Organism: Tor tambroides; assembly: GCA_021397915.2. Lineage (NCBI taxonomy): Eukaryota > Metazoa > Chordata > Actinopteri > Cypriniformes > Cyprinidae > Tor > Tor tambroides. Next base: position 20,059 of record JAFVLL020041037.1, read on the forward strand.
GTCCACCTAGGGATCCTGGACGCTATTTTGAAAACTCTTATCCTAAAGTACCTGTAAGAAGTGGATGTGATCCTCAGTGCTGTAAAGCTGTTTAAGTCCAGTCTCTTTCTTCTTCAGTTCGTCTATCTCCTGCTCCAGTCGCTCCATCAGCCCCTCCGCCTGACTGAATGCAGCCCTCTCATTGATGTTGATCAGTTTGGTGACCTCTGACCTCATCCTCTCAATGGAGGTGATCATCTCATCAAACATCTTCTTGCTTTCAGCCATTGCCCTTTGTGCAGAGCTCTGTGGTAAAAATGAATCAAGTTTAAGAGTGTCAGTTCATGGTCCATTCATTCAGTAAGAAATTGTTTGTGTCTCTTCGTTTTAGTGCATCGATTTTGCAAGAATAACTTCTGGATAAGCTTTACAACTCAGTAAAATTACTGCTGTAGTCAACAAAAACCATGTATCAGCATGTATCTAGAAGACTCATAAAGAACAAGAGAACAATTATGGCCACTTTCAAGGACTGTTTGCTTTCCCAGATTGAAACAGTTACACACTGACTTAACAGATTAAAGGTCTTGTGCCATTTCACCTTTGCCCAAATAAAGCAGAATATTCAGTTGCTCTTATTTGGACTAATATATTATGGTGTGACTTTGATATGAGCAGTGATGATTAAGTTAACTGTTACAAATTACAATTGAATCTAAAACATACTTTGAGAGAATCCACCGCTGTCTTCAGTTCCTCCAGTTCTTTGGTCCTCTGCTGGCATTTTTGTTTGATCTCTGCCTGTGACACTCCGAGAAATTTCTGTCCATAAAATAAGAGACAACATACCTTAGTGTTATTGATTGCCATCTTCATGATAATTAAGTGGATGTACAGCTATATAATACAACACTTCCTCTGACGTCACAGATCTAAATGTATGTTAATTCTATGTTGCGCTTTTTTTCTAGAATTTGAAGAACCTGCTTCACACGGATGCCTTTATCTTCGAAAAGAGTGGGGAATGTTAATCACGCCAGGAATGTAAAACTAGCTGGGTCTGCTCGCCGGAGAGACATTTCAAGGTGCACACGCTCGATTCTTTAGGGTAAGGGAAGGGGGGCTTCAGAGCAACCCCTTGCCAAGCTCACCGAACCATTCTTCAAGATAAGCTTGAAGGAATGTGGAGAATCTGGGGAGGGGGTGAATAAAAGTGTGTGTGTAGTGTGTGCTATGGGCTTAAATCTGGGATTCCCTACATTTAACAGAACAAACAAACCATTCGCAATTAGTGCCCGCGATAAGTATTAGATTACAGATATAATTACCGTATATAAACAGCACCCGTGACAGTTCAGTCAAAACAGTACAAAAACTCATCAACTGCTGTGCTCCCTGTTATTAAGCGTGTTCAATACTGATGAATTGAAGGAAAAGCTTTGAAATTTTAAACCTTTGAAGGTCTTCCTTCCATTCAGAGCTCCAGAGTATTGATGGAACAGTAAACAACTGGCCAGTATCTATAAATAGTTTTGGTGAGATATTTGTTATTACTGTCCTAAAAGTTATTTCATACAGTGATTCGAGCAGTTTTTCTTGTGAAACTCAAGTTTGAAGAGGCGGTTGTCAATATTTCTTTTGGCTGTACTCATCTGCTGAGGTTTATGATGACTTTGGTTCAAGGTACAAAAAGCAGTGTGCTATTTTTCTCACTCTTAGAGCGGTCGGAGGTTGGGGATGGTCCGTAAGCTCCCGCCTGATTTTCTTGAGTTCACATTCCTTGCCTCTCCCTACACTAGAATCCAGACCTGCCCTGTTTCTCATCTCCTGTTGCTCGTAACAGTTAGTTTTTTCTCTCACAAAAACAAATCTCATCAGAAAGGTGGCCAATTTAGGACAGTGATTAATCAAGTAACTTCTGAGTTGTCCATTGTAAAGGAACACACCCTTTTTGTGACTCCTATAGTTTGCGAGGTGTATTGGAAAACTATATCTGGATGAAAGTTTCACTAGCCTCACTACTTTTCTATCTGTTTAATCATCATCTCCTCCATCATCTAATCATGATCTGGACCAGCGTGTTTGCGATAACACAGAACCGGTTATACGGTGTGTCTTCATGGCTTCTTGGCAGCGTATTTTGAAGAAAACCTCTCTTATACAATCTCAAGAACATTTCTTGTTAATTAATATAATCGTATACACAAACAAATTCAACTTGTAACCCCACAGCCACTCAGTAACCTAGTAAAGTTTACTCAAGCAGTACATTTCCCTTACCTGTTTTTCACCCCTTTCTGCTTCGGCTGAGACTATGTTGTGCCCCTTGTGCTCGCTGACAGTACAGAGGGCGCAAATACACATCTGGTCGGTACGACAGAACAACTCCAGGCTCTTCTGGTGCTGAGGGCAGATCTTACGGTCCAGGTTCCCCAGCTCATCCACCAGCTTGTGCCTCTTGAAGGTGGCAGACTCATAGTGGGGCTTCAGGTGCTTTTCACAGTAAGAGGCGAGGCAGTTGAGGCAGGACTTGACAGCCTTGAGCTTTTTTCCAGTACAGAAGTCACAAGGAACATCGCTAGGGCCAGCATAGCTTCCATTAGTTGGAGGCGTTAAGTTCAAGCCGGTCTTCTTGATCTTCTCTGCGACTTTGGTGAGAGTGGCGTTCGGCCTCAGCACAGGTCTCTGGGTGAAAGTGATCCGACACTGGGGACAAATGTAGATGCCAGTGTAATCAGCCTCGTTCCAGTAGCCACTGATACAGTCCATGCAAAAGCTGTGACCGCACGGGATCGCCACGGGGTCCCTCAGGAGCTCCGTACATAGAGGGCAGCTGAAGTAGTCTGGAGACATTTGCTCAGCCATATTATTAGCCTTATTCAAAAACCAAGTGTCTGAAATGTTTCCAGTTGAGAAAAAGGAGCCAAACGCTGCCTGGCTGGTGTTTTACTACAGACAGCGTTGGGTTTCTGAATTCCACAGGTTATTAATTAAAGAAAGCAAAGCCCTCCCCTTTGTATTGAGGGAGTGTGTTGGCGAGAGAGAGGAAGGGAGGGAGTACAGACAGAGAGAGAGAGAGATTAGAGCACAACCCAGCTCAGATAAACAGGTTGAGCCAGGAGTCTTGAGAGAGAGAGAGGGTGAGGGAGGGGCCAGGGGTGGAGTGAAAGACATTAAAGAAAAAAGGTACAGTTGAGAATGAATGAATTGTTGTACAAAGCAGGGCCATCCAGGATGAAACTTAACATGAAAAGCTGTGTTTCACACACATAAACTGCTTATCCATTAGCTGAAGGACATTTGCGTCAGTTACTCTAAAACCACAGTCTGTTAATAATTGGCCTTTCTTGTTTGGCTTTGATATGTTACGAAGCTTTTTTCATGCTTGCTTACTCTCTAGCTTTCATCCTTTAAATATTATTGGGTTCAATACTTACTGCAGCTGAGCTTAAAGCTCATTAAATAATGATTTTTTTGATATTACAATTTTTAGATTTAATATTAAAATTTAGCTTTTTTATGTTTATTTAATTATTTAGACATATTTCCTTCTGTAGCACCTATCTGGTATATATAATATGACATATAAAGTTCTCACTGTAAAATCTGTTGCATCGAAACTGTCTTTTTTACAATACAAGGGCATATGGTACACTGCTCACTGCACTAAACAAACAGTAGTAACAGTTAGTGTGCTAGGGTGAGTTGATCTGAATGTATGAACTAAGGCCAGTTGAACTGGATTGGGTGCTGCAGACTTGAAAATACGTCATCAGTTTGTTTTTCGATGGGTGTGGCAGAAAAAAAATAATGGACAGTATCTTTTTTTTTTTAAGCATATTTCAAATCTGCAGTATTTTCAAATTTTATATTTTCAGAATAGTTTGTACTAGCTACAAACATTTGCACACTGTTATTGCGTTGGCACTGTATTGACATACTACTAGATTTATTTGCATTGTTAATTGTCTCTAACATAATACAGGCACTGGCTTTGTAAGTCCCAGAGGAAATACACAGAGTTCCAGGATGTTAAATGTAATAATATTGAAAGTTATCTAATTAACTGCAATTACAATGAACCTGCAGTTTTTGAAAAGTGTGCAGTATATGATGTGAGCATGAGTCATGTGTGACATCATAATATCACACACACGCTTTTGAATGCTGTGCAGCACTGTTACAGATACGACTTTGAAATAGAAATGGGCAATATTTTCAAAAACTGTGTATACAATTTTATAAAAAAATAATGATTAATAAATCATATACAGGGTAATTACATAACCAGAATGCCTTAAAAGGATAGTTCACCCAAAAATGAAACTTCTGTCATCATTGACTCACACTCAAACTAGATTGACTTTCTTCTGTGGAGCAAGAAAGAAGATATTTTGAAGAATGTTGGTGAGCAATAACAGTTTTGGTGACCTTTGACTTCTCTTGTATGTTTAAAAAAAAAAACAGACATTTTTCAAAACACTTTCTTTTGTTTAACTATTTTTGGCAAACTATCCCTTTAAACTTTCAGACAACATTATGACCCATTTTATGCTTACTGAAAATTTTGTCAGAACTTTTTAAACATCTGTAAGATTGTCTTTGTTTTCCTTTAGGAGGGTTTGATTAAAGATGGTAGACCCCCACCCAACACCCCTAATGATTTACACCTTGGTCTCAAGTGCTGTATACGTTAAGAGTCTCAGAGTTAGTTTCACCTATTTTGCTACTAAATATCCTGTGAATCTGTAGGGGGCAGGGCATGAATAAACTTAGGCTAAGTTTTCGGAGGATGTGATATGTCATGTGACTTTTGTCACCACCTGCAGACTCACCTGCAGTGCTGATGATGTACGGGATGTTATGCAACCAGCAACTTATTAGCTCATGCCAAAGAGGTTCCTTCTGTGATTGTGAAGCTTTTTCCTGGAAGTGTTTTGGGTTGTGTGGGAGAAATCAAACTTGTGGTTGAAAGGAAAATGCATGAAATGTGGCTGATTTCTTTTTAATTATTGACATATTTTTTGTATTTCTGCTTTAGCCATTGGTCCAGCCAGAGCCCAGATGACGCCACACTGAAAGAAACCAACACCTATTACATTTTGATTGCTTATACAAGGTACTGGCATCAGCTCTGACCCAGGCACAAATCTTGCATCACTTCATAAATAGTTTCACCTCTTTCCTTATATGGTCAGTTTTCTGATAAGCTAGTTTCCCTTCCCCTTTTCCCAGAGTTGAACAGATTCCAGAAGTTACAGTGCAAGATATAGGCTGTGATTACTCATTAACTCAAAAAACTAGCATGCTAGTTTAAGCCTCTAATTGCAGCTATGACATCAGTTTTTGCAGTTTTCTCCAGCTGCAGCATGAAGTAATGATTTAAAAAGAAGGAACAGGCCTATTCATGGACTGTCGGTCCTCATATTGTTCTCATGGTCTTCACAGTTCTTAGAGAGGAAATGTTGTAAACCGTACAAAAGAAATCAGTTCCTTTAACACAACCTTTATTGTTCTCCACACCCTCATGCTGACCCGGCCGAGTTCACATTGGTTCACGAGGGAGCTTTTTCCCATACTTGACTAAGTCTGCTAGAGGTCTCGTGTTTCCTTGTGTATATTAAGGGTCAAAGGACAAGTTTCATTAAACTTCCTGATTAAGCGGTGTGTGCCCGTTGGAGGGTGACAGTGTAAGTCTGGAGAGTGAGTGTTCATAGGTGCATGTTGTTATTGTAAAAACCATGAGGTTGCCTCTGTCCATCTGATTGGTCAGTGCATGGAGTGCGTGGAAACAAGGTACTTACAAGTGTTTCCTATGAACAATGGCTACCTTTGTGAGTCTTGGCTGAAAGGCAGAGAGAACTGTATGTGAGTGTGTGTGTTTGGGGGTATGTGTTTGGCTGCTCATCTGGCATATTGCCAGATAAAATTAAACAGGCTGTGCAGAACGAAATTCTCAAAAAGCACAAAGGAAAACCAACACTCAAAGGAACGCATGCAGGGAGCTTCAATAGTGCATTAAAGCAATAGTAATTTAGCTTCATGTGGGTTCACCGTTGACATTGATCAATTTTCCTTTGCTTGACTCTGAAGGAATTTCTGGGTGAGTGATTGTACATTAGCACACAATAACTGAAATGATGTCTGAAGCCCATATACTGCTTTACTTCTTTTGCTTGCTGTAAAATTCTTATCACTATGCTAATGTACAAAAGGTTTGTGAAATATAGGCTGAACGTGCAGATCTTTCTGAACAAATGAGAGACAAAGGATAAACTGTCAGTCACTCTATTATTGCGATACACTTACGTCTACACATTTCTTTACAAATGTGTCACTGTGGCATGACAGGCAGTTTCACTTACAGAGCGATCAGGAAAGATCATAAATACTCTACATGCAGTACAGTGTACACTGACCACACTACATACCGTTTAGTTTTGTTGGGTATTTTGTCAGATATAGTAAAAATAAATTTATATTAGAAAAGCCTTTCAGGATTTTTAAGTTTTTTGAAGTATTTTTAACAAATGTTGTTATATCTTTTGAAAAGATCTCAAACACTGCATGGAAAAACAGTGGTAGACTATTCTTAAAGTGACCTATCATAACTATTGTTCCAAGTTTTATTTTAAGATTGCAAATGATCTCTGTCATAAAGTTCCATTTATCAATCAATCAGCTATTTTGAGCTGAGCACCTTTAGAACTATGACTTAACACCACAATATGACCACTGACACAGATGATCCGTGTCAGTGGTCATATTGACGTCACTAGATTGGCTGCAGACTCTCCTGCACTGTCAGGCCACATGTCCTGCTGAAGTCTGGATATTCTCCCCAACAGTGGAAACTTTCACCTTTGCAGGCCTCTCTTGACTTGCTGTTATCTCACTTATCAGGTCTGGGTGCATTCCTGCCAACATTTTTACTCTCACTGTTGAAACTTACAAGCTGACAACCATCTTAAGTAAGAGTAATCTTGAGTATTAATTTGAGATGGGCATACATTAAATGTCCATTTGAGTAGCTGATTTTGGATATTATCCAATTATGTACAATTTCTATAACAAAAACAAATGTCATGGAAGTTAAAATAATGTTTAAAAAAAAAAAACAATCTGCATTGGTCAAATAAAAGGAATGACTCAGATTTGGTGAGGAATATGGGGGTGGATTTGCCATCCCAGTAGAAATGCTCTAATTAGCTTTTCACCACGCTGAATTTGAGCCATTGCAAACTCACTTCCACTTCCTGTTTTGCAAAAGAGATTCCTGGAGCTATGTGGACTGTGTCGTACAGAGGATGTATGCTCTAGAGAGATGAGAGAGGCTAATCTAAAACAAACACTTATTTCCATCGTCTTTGAGCAGCAGGAATAAACGCCTTTTCTTAGGAAAATGGGTCTGGCATTGCTGGAAGACACAGCAGCTGCTGTTTCAGTTAAAGCTGCTGCTGTAAATTTTAAAATGTGCTTAATTTTGTGCACTTTTTTTTTTTCTGCGGTAGACTATCAAAAACATTTGAAGTGGTAGTTGGTTTACACTGCCAGACTGGGAATGGTTGTAACATTTTTTGCTTTAACATCTGTAACTCAGTGTGAATGTGTGTGTGTTGCGGCACACTGTCATTTTTGCTCCCAAAGGATTTTTCATAATTTAATGAATTGCAATTCTATCTCAAACCTTGATACAATCTCCCATGTTTATCTGTTACAAATTTAGTTTGTTTTCGATCTACTGATACAATCTTCCCTATACGGGATGGTAAAATTTTCTACAGGCATTTATTTTGTTAATCAAATTTCTTGTTCAGAGTTATTTTTAGAATATCCACCATCAACCTCAACTCCACCTTGTGTCGTGTTAAGCTTTTAATTCAAAAGAAAAAGTACAAAAAACATAGGCTAACAGTTAAAATAACATCAAAAAGTGTTTTTTGTGCACGTTAGTCACTTTTTCAGTTGGAATAAAATATTAAATGTCGGCTTATACATTGTCCCATATTTTTGGATCCAGTAAAAGTAAATGTGAAAAGAAGTGTTTCAACTTCTTTAAAATTTTTTTAAACATTTATGTGAAAATTTTGAGTAGATGTTAGATAATTTGTTGTTACTGAGATTATATGAGTTCAGTGGTTTAAACAGCCTTAACCGGATCAATTGCAATATTTATTTTTCTTTTCAAAATTGTATTTGTCCTTTTATATCTGTACGCAGACACTCACTTCAGTTGGATTTGGTCATGTATGATAGCGATTTCACCCTGTAGTGTGCCAAAGGTCAATATATAGTTGGTTTGTAAGCACTCATCCATCATGGCAGCTCCTCCGCAGTGGAGCACTATACCCAACGCTGAGCTGTCTACCAGCATGCGGCCCCTAAAACCGTTCAGAAACACTCTAATGATGAGATCATCGCTTGCCACCAGACGTAGTAGTTTATTAAAGATAAAGGAAATGCAAGTGTGCGTGATGCAAGAGTGCTTTTTCTAGAGTCCTGCAGCTCTCGAAACACTTTTATGCCCTGAGATCATACATTTCATTCATGCTTCTCTTCTTCACTGTTATCCTTTCCATTGACATCTGATGAGATATGTTTCTTCTTTCTCTCAATTGCTGTCCTCACCTGTGCCTCAGCCACTCCCCCATTCATTTACTGGTTTCTGCATAACCAGTTTAGCCTCCCTCCCTGTTTACTCTATATAACATGATGTGGTGGCACTTTAGACTCACTTTTCCTGTCTCACACACGAATACACGTTTCCTTTTGTGGGATTTAACCATGTCGCTTGACCAGGACCTCTGTTACCTCTGCAAGGAAGATCTCCGGGACCCCGTTTCCATCCCATGCGGTCACATTTTCTGCTCCGTCTGTATCAAGACCTACTGGGATCATGCAGACCACACTGGACAGTACCTGTGTCCCCAGTGCAGGGTCACCTACAACAAGAGGCCCAATCCACGCCGCCTTCAGTCCTCACGCCATTCATCTTCATCTCTCAGAAACTCAGACTCTTTCCCACCGGCCCCTCCGGCCCCTGACTACAACTATGCGGGACCCCAGGACGTGGGATGTGACATCTGCATCGGGAAGAAGCTCAAAGCTGTCAAGTCTTGTCTGATGTGTCTTGCTTCCTACTGCGAGAAGCACTTGAAGCCCCATTACGAATCATCCACCTTCAAACGACACAAGCTGGTCGATGAGATCGGACACCTTGATCGTCAGATCTGCCCGCAGCACCAGAAAGGGCTGGAGCTATATTGTCGGACAGACCAGATGTGTATCTGTGTCTTGTGTACGGTGAAAGAGCACAAGGGCCACGACATGGTGTCTGCTGAACAGGAAAGGGCGGAAATGCAGGTAAAGCTACAAAAAGTCATATTTTTGCTTATGGAAATATTACACTGGTGAATCTGTTATGGCAACAGATTAAATGGCTATAATGACCAGCAGAAGTAACAACCCTTCATCTCCTGTATGCAGCAGTGCACCTATTCATGCAAAAAGTTAAATTCTCAGTATGCTGGCTATGCTAGATTGAGTATAAGAGTAGCCAACCCCTCTAAAACAAACATGGCCAGTGAGTGATCTCCACCCAAAAAGGAGATGAGAAAACGATAGTATTGGTGAGGAAGGGTTTCATTAGTAACAGTAACACAGTTGTTCTACATGTACAGTATTGCGCAATAACTTGCATTGTAAAAGAACCTATCAGTTTACATAATAATGATAGAAGTGATAAAGAAATGAATGAGTATGCTTTAAAATTAAGAGAATGTTTCATATTAAGTGCACAAAGAGTATCCAAAAGTGACTATTGTCATGTGGAAGTGGTTGTGGTGTGGAAGGATGCTGTACTTACAACATTCCTTTGTCAGTACACCTCATTGTCATGAATTTGTTGTTTTTAATTGTTCATAGCAACGGCTGGGCGCCACCCAAGCTGAGATCCAGGAAAAGATCCATGACAGAGTGAAGCAAATGGAAGAGTTAAAACAGGCTGTGGATGCACTCAAGGTATGTTTAAAATGTCATGTAATAATAAAGATAAACCAAAAAATTATATATATAATGCAAGATAATAATACAAGATCAACATTAATTCTCTGGTGACCAATTCTTACTCAGAAAGAAGCAGGAATGTTTTGTAAATAGATGTGTGTATAAAATTTAAAAAGTTATGAATTTCCAAGAAAGAAAATGAAGCGGAGTTAGAAATAGAATACTGACTACAATTGTTCTTTCAGAGTTCAGCACAACGGGCTTTGCAGGAGAGTGAAAAGCTGTTTGGTGACATGCTTCATTCCATTGAAAGAATGCAACAGGAAATGACCAAACTCATCTCGACCAATAAGAAGGGAGCACTTAACACTGCTGAAGGCCACATGGAGCGTCTGGGGCATGAAATTGCCGACCTGAAGAGGAGAGACAGTGAGCTGACACAACTCTCTCGCACTGAGGACCACATCCATTTCATCCAGGTGACTGAGAGAAAATCTGCTTCACAAAATACACATCTACAGAGCACAAGCAGTGCAATACACATCATGTGGGGATATATTTTAGTGTCACTCCACACAGGATGTGTTGCGTGCAAGTAAAACGAGTTTGTTTTTGTTTTAGTTTTTCTGCTATTTCATAGGTGATGAAATACTGTGTGAAATAATTTTGTTTCTATAGAGCCATTAGTATGTGAGGAAATAAGTGTGCAGAGCAATCTATTGTGGGAAAAATAAGACTAAGATTTGTTCTGTTATTTATCGCAGAGTTACCATATGCTGATTGCCCAGACTGATGCCGAGGAGCTGCCCTCTGTTACTGTGAACCCTTACTTCTCCTTTGGCGCTGTTACCAAAAC
>JAFVLL020041038.1:0-41206 GCA_021397915.2 Tor tambroides
AAAAAAAAAATCAATGAATGTATTTACATGCACACTCTTACAGGGATAGTTCACCCAAAAAATGAACATTCACTGAGAATTTGGTCACATTCATGCCATCCAAGATTGAGTTTGTTTATTCATCAGAACAGATTTAGCGAAATTTAGTATTACATCACTTGCTCACCTATGGATCCTCTGCAGTGAATGGGTGCTTTCAGAATAATCCATAAATTATCCACACAACTCCAGTTCAATCAAATAGTGTTTTGTTTTTTTTTTTTTTTTGCCAGCCGAACCACTTAGATGTAAAATACGCTTAAATATTTCAATAATTTAATGACACATTTGCATGTACAGTACAGTTTTCTGGGGTCTTAATTGCATTAATTGAAACATGGCATGCAAGTAAACAAATAAAATATTTAAAATTGTTTTATTTTCATTATTTTCATTTTAAAATTCTTTATATACAAGGCTGCATTACTTGGCCAGAAAACTATATTGCAAAATTATTGCAGAAAATTATTTTGTCATACAGTGGTTTTCAGCCTTGTTCTTTGAGACTCCATGGGTGTGTGAAAGAAAGGAGACATTAAAAATGTGCAATGAACCAGGTTGAAAACTACTGTCATACAGTAAATTTTGATTGCAATTTGAAGTGCGATAGGACATTTCATCTAGTAAAATTAAATATCTAAACGTATACTTATGAATTACATTGAAATTTCAGTTTTATTTCAATTCACGAGTTCACACTTACATATAATCAAACCGAGTAAAGGTTATGCGTATTTGGCATGCTGTCCAGGGAAAGGGCTCCCGAGACTCCCGAGCCCAGGGCTCTCCCCCTGTCCGGGGAGAGGGGTCCGAGCTCGGTGTCTGGCCCGGCCTCAAAGTGATCCCCCGAGTGCTTCTCCCCGTGCAGGGGTAGAACGGGCTAAAGGTTTGGAGTCGGGGTGGTGGAGGGATGCTGAAAGTCGAGATAATGTAGGTAGGACGTACTTGGTTATTTATAGGAGATTGCTCTTGCTCTGATTGGATAAATAGTGTAATCACTAATGATTAGCTGGCCGTGTTAATTATTTGTGCTCCTCCCGAAATTTGTTTATAAAACATCACTTAATTGTGCAGCCCTATTAATTTATTTTAGTTTTACATTCAATTTAATTAATTATTAGCTTTTCATCAACTCACAAACCCCATTTGGGAAATATTGAGTTAGTGCAGTAGCAGAGCAAAAGCAAAGCAAAAAGCAAAAGTCCTTCACAAGACAAAGGCACACTGCTCCAAGTGAAACATAAATTATAGGGGGCAGCCTTTACCCCCTTGTCTTTGCATAGTTTTCATAACTGAATGAATGTAAATAGCCAAAATCATATTCTAGGAGGCAGCAAAGTCAGTGTTCAGGTTCTGGGGGCTTTATCACACAGACAATATTGGGATCTGTTTGCTGATGCATGCTTTCCTCATGCATTCACATTATGTATATCCATAAAACGGCCTTTGGCTTCTCTGAGCCCACTGGGCCAGGACAGAGATTAGATTGAAAAAAGCATCTACGCTCTGCATTGAGACTTCTATCTCCTCTCCATCAGCATATCATTATGTATGTGTCACATCCAGCACCTGTAGTGTGTTTGCATCTGTATTACAGCAAAACATGACTCAGATGGCAGATCACTCCCTGCTAAAAGAATCACCACATGAGTAATAATTATTCCTACATGAACTGAATAATTCAGCAGAGTGGATTATTTGTTGCATGTTGTTGAGATATTGTCAAATTAATGTCAGCATGAGATAATCAAAAAGTGATTAGTGACCATGATAATTACACAGTACTCAGTACACCAGGAATCTACAGTATAATGAAACTTAGCTAATTTGTCTTTTTGTCTGTGATAAAGCAGATCACCAGGTTGCATGTAAGTAATGCTGTCAGGTCTTTAAACTTTTTTACATGCTACTTGAAAAAGTGAACTTTTGGGAAGATTAAAGGCACAGTTGAGAATTCTGTCAACATTTACTCAAATGAGGTTCCAAACTTTATTTTTTGATCAGTGGAACTTAAAATAAGATATGTTGATAGTCAAACATTTCAGCTTCCACTGACTTCCATTATATGGACAGAAAAATACAATGGAAGTCAATTGGAACTGAAAATGTTTGGTTACCAACATACTTCAAAATATATTCTGTTGTGTTCTACACAATAAAGAAAGTAATACAGGTTTGGAACAACATGAATGAATGTGAGGTGAGTAAATGATGATAGAATTCTTATTTTTGGCTGAACTATTCCTTTAAGAAATCTTTACGTGCTAATGATGTTCCACTAAAACAGGAAATCCAGCTGAGGTCTATTTATTCAGCACAAAACTGATGAAAATCTCATGCTGCCTTCAAGTGATGTCAGAATAATTATATTTATGAGATTAATGAACATGGACATAATTCCACATTATCTATAAATACCACTGGGAAATGTAGAATTTTGGTGGACATGACAATTTCATAAATCATGGTGAGAACTAATTACTGCTGATCATTATTAAGCTTTAATTGTGTATGTGGACTGTAGAGTTTTATGTATATGCAGTTTGCATACTGTTGCCAAAGTCCAGCAGGAAGTAGGATGTCGTTTCTGTGGCAGCACAAGAAGGAAAATCAAGCTAAAATACACATGGACAAGTACTTTTACTCTACTCACACTACATTTTTTGGAAGGTAATGGTACTTTTACTTGAGTATATTTTTTCAGTACTCTTTCCACCACTGCCTAATGCACATCTGTTGCTCCTCATTCTGCTGCAGTGAGGCTTAAAAGCTTCATTTGCCAATAGGTTAAAAGAAAAGAAATTGCCCAGGGCATCTATTTTGACTAAAACCCCTTGAATGAATCACTTGAATCAAATTATAATTACCATTTACGGATCTTAAGGAGGACCTCAGCACCCAAATTGATCAAACTGAACATTGGGTGAGAAATATATTTACACTAAATACAACTAATAAAACTAAAAACTGTGTAAACAAATTTAAAACAGAAAAATAAACAGCTGCATTCAATTATTTAGTACAAAATGGAACACTACTGAGTGAACTTTTAAAATGAAACGATTCACTCCTAACAACAGAAGCAGTTAAGAGCACTCTCTAATCATCAGTTTTCTCTCATATTGCAAAGTCTACAGGCTGAACACAGACCTCACCTCCAGCCTCAGGACAGATGTAGTTTATCAAAGGCTCGGGTCGGTCCCAAACTCTCCCTCCCATGATGCCCTAGGGCCTCACTTCATCAGAACAACTAGACACTCGGTACATAGCCATACCCTCGGAAAATAAGGCCTGCCATCTATTGACTGATAAGAGAAGAGTCTAACCTGCTAAAATAAAATTACAGACTTCTCATATATTTCATTATTATTTCCTATAGCGCCAGCAGTTTGAGGCTCCTGAGTAAAGCCCAGGGCAATTCACTTTTTATGAGACCTAGCTGAAGTGTGCGCTTATCTGCTTTATTTTACCAGGATGATTTCAAGTCGGAAGGAAGCAATTGAAAATGTAATAATAATAATGTGTTTATTGCTGAAACTTATAAGGATGAAATAAATGAACACACTAAACAGCATGCGATTTTCAAACGGATCGAGATTATTGCTGTATTTATGCTAATTAAAAACGTTTTCTTTTTCTTCTTGGAGTGTGGATGACAAATCAAAGCTATTCATATTCGCACATGAACCTGTCACTCTTCACTCTCTAGCAGTTTCTGTTAGTCACTGACTAGGATGCAGATGCTGGAAGTGGGATGCGTTCTTCCGTGCCACAGAATCTGTCACTATTTTGTCCCGTCTCCCTCTCTCTTCTCTCTGTGTTGTTAAAGGGGTCATATCATGAGGAATCCAATTTTCCTTGATCTTTCAAGATAAAAGAGCTTGATGCAGTGAAAATAAACTGTAACTTTCAGAGCTTAAAACTTCCTCCGCAGTGAAAAAAAAAGAGTAATTTCTTGAAACTAAGCTGCAAAAATGATCATTCTGAACTTGCAAAACAGATAAACACATCAACACATGACCGTCCACATTTGCATGTCATTAGCACAGATTGGGTGATCAAAAACTTGCCCCTCATTCAAGATAATTTGGGAGAAAAAAAAACAGTTAAAAGCTTTAATTCCTCTAAATACCATATTTTATCTTTTTTTACAATATTTTTTTTTTTACAATTGAACATTTGATAAGACAGTTGTGTCTAATCTGATTTACATTGCTCTCAAGAGCTTTATTCACCTACTCTTAAAGAGACAGTTCAACCAGAAATGAAAATTATTTTATCATTTCATCACCCTCAGGCTGTTCCAAACTTGTATGAATGTTTTCTTCTGTTGAGCACAAAAGATGCTATTTTGAAGAATGCTGGTAACCAAACGGATGACGGTAGACACCGACTTACATAGTATGGAAAAATAAATAAATAAATAAAAATACCATGCAAGTCAATGGCTACCATCAATGTTCTTCTTTTTGGTGAACTCTCCCTTTAAAAATAAAGGTTCCTTTTTTTTTCTTTTTTTTTTCCCCTAGTGATGCCAAAAAGAACCATTTGGGGTTCCCAAAAAGAACCTTGAACAGTTCTTAAAAGATCTATTTTTAGTATGAAAAACATTTTATTAATCTGAAGAGCTACTAACATTTTAACAATACAAGCATGAAAATTAGCCAAGTTATCCTTTAATCACAGCAAATATAATCATAAGATTTTAAAGGTTCAACATGGATAATACTTATTTCATATGCAAACATTTTAATCACAGCAGTGAGCCTTTACATTGAAGTTTTAAATGAGACATGCAAACTGAGTGTCTAAATATGATATAAAATTGCTATTTTTTCTAAACTATGTCCAAATCTTGATTTAAAATTGATGGAACATTATATATATGTACATATATATATATATATATATATATATATATATATATATATATATATAAAATGCAATTCATTACCACTTTAGAAAAGCATAGTGCAACTTCAAATGGTCAATTTAGGCAATTTAGTCTTCACAGATAATATCAGACATTTTTATTGAAAAATTCATGGAACTACTTCAACAAAAAATACAAGCTTCCCATTTCTGTTTTTAAACAATTCAATACAGTTGCCCCATAGACTCCCATTGTAAGTGGTAATGTAAGTGCATTGTTTGTTTTTTCCAACTCAGAGACAAGTCTAAATTATTTTCAGTTGAAATGCACAGAATGCTATCAACCTTGGGTTGTTTTCAACCCAGAATATTCTTTCAAATTGATTTTCCTTCATGGTTTATTTTTAGTTATTTCTTTATTTTACGCTCATGGACATATCTAATGTCCCACATCAGGACAGACAAGGAGACTACAAACACTATGTCATAAGCTTTTATGCAAGCTGTCTTAATTAAAGTTTAATGACAAGACGTCTGTCCTCTTAGGAACTACTTAGATCACCAACAATGTTCCCAACATAAATTAAGAGCACCATTTTGCCTTTGTCAATTAGCACAACACTTAAAAATTTACCATGAATCCACCCTGCACACAGATTGGAGGCCGACCGAAGAGGAATCACCCAGTGTCTCGCCGTGCTGATTTTATTCCTCTGGCATTGGCAAGATAAATATATGTCAGCATGCGCTGGGCTGCCCCCTGTGCTGCCGTGATTATAGCGTTTAATAACTCGCCTTCAGTAATACATTGACATTGTCCGGCCAGGATCCTTGCCAGGAAGGCTTGATTTACCAAACCCCTTGAAGGGGGAAGAAAAAATCTCATTCAGCAGATGGATTGCTGAAAAGGCTCTCCAGCAGGCCTATAAATCATTCTTTAATCAGAGCCTTCAGTGAGAGTGCAGAGCCACCGCTGGCCCACTGGAGGACCCCTGACTCAATACTGTCTATGTTACTGCTCTCCACATCCTTGTCTCTTTATCCCCCCCCCCAACCACACACACACGCTCCCACTCTGTTCATTCATCTCAAGACATTTTCTGAACCCCAAAAACCTCAACTTGTCGAATGCTTGCAGTTTTGAAAGAAAGTGCCTACAGTGTAATGTGATGTCAATGTTACTCAAAATGCAAAACAATTTGTCAATAATTAGTTATACAATGAATGCTTTCAGCCTCGGACAATGCACAGAACTTGGATAGCAAAAATCATAAGCGTCAGTCATGACTGACACACAATTTTTGGGAGTCAGGGTTCACAGGTTTTTATATGTCCACCGGGAAGCAACATCATGTTTGATATTATGAGAGCAAATCACTGAATATGAGAAGTGTTTGCAAAGTTTATGACTTCATATGTTTGGAAAAATATTTTATTATTAGTGTAAGTTTTAGCACAAAAATAAACTGCAAAAAGGCACATGCAAGTAAACCTGATATGAGTGTAACCGCATATTGCATTTTGTTTTCTATGCGAAATGATCTGAGCTTATTACTTTTTGACGGAGAGATTCTCCATACATTTCCGATAAGGCTTTCTGTGTTTTACGTATTTGTGTTTTTGCAATTTATTATTGTGCTATCATCTGTTATCATTTAAAACCTCTCCTAAACAGCATAAAACAGTGTTATCTATCTATCTATCTATCTATCTATCTATCTATGTCTGTCTGTCTGTCTATCATATTTTGGATTAGCTTATATTTTTAATAGTTTCAGTTTTCATTTAGACTGTAAATTTTACTAATTTGTGCTTCATTTGTTTGTTTGCTTGTTTTAAATATTATAATTATTATTTATTTATTTATTTATTTATTTATTTTAACATTTTAAATGAGTAGTTTTAGTGCTATAACTTATTTCATTTCACAAAACAATGTTTCTAATTTTCCTTTAGTTTTCAAATGTTTTTCTTCTAATATTTACATTTTATTTTATTTCAGCTTTATTTAAATTAACAATTTTATTTATTTTATTTATTTATTTATTTTTTAAAATAGTTTTAGTTGATGATTATAGGCCTTTTAGTCTCTTAACATGTCATTCAAACAGCCTAAGTGTGAAATCGCTCTAGATTAGGGAACACATATTCACTATTAAATAAGAGTTTTCCCTCAAACTAATTTGCTGCTTTGTAGTTGTTAC
The DNA here is from genome assembly GCA_021397915.2 of Tor tambroides. NCBI lineage: Eukaryota > Metazoa > Chordata > Actinopteri > Cypriniformes > Cyprinidae > Tor > Tor tambroides. The sequence goes on from JAFVLL020041038.1 coordinate 7,116, forward strand.
ATTTATGTATTGGGTCGGTTTAAGGGATCTAGAATATGGTCATGCAGAATAAAGCATTAATATGTGCATAATAAGTACTAAATCATCCAATATGCTAGTAATACGCATACTAATAAGCTACTAGTAAATACTCAGAACTGGTCCTTAAAATAAAGTGTTACCAGAAATTCTTTCAGACTAGTAAGTGGACCAGACTTTGTGTTGTCAAAGGTCTGGCTATGTGACACTATACAACAGCTAAAAGAGTGAAATCTTAATAGCTTGTGAGCAGATTGCAGTCTGTTCCTCGAAATTAACATTTGACGACTATCTGGTCAGTAAAAGTTCCTTCTGTAAATGCTGAAGGTGACAAGAGAGATTAGTGTCAGTCCCTGGTGTTTCCATTAGCTGCGTTTCACTCTGTCTGTGGTCTGACTGACAAATTGTGAATGCCTACACTGTCAGGGGAAACAAATGTAGTGGCCATGGAAGGACATTAATCAAAACAACTTGAGGTTTTCACCCTTATTACTCGTTTAAATGGACTCTATGGCTTCAGCAGACGTGCATATCTCTAAAGCATTCATACTGTGAGATATCATCAATTCAGCTTCCTGGCACACTCAGAGTTCATTCAGCAGGGCAGATGCTAATGTTAGCAACCTGGGCTTTGGCCCAACATCAAACCTGGTACCACGGTATACTGTCAGACATCTGATGTTAATTGCTCACTGTCCGTTAATCTCCTCTACTGCTCAGAAAAGAGAGTTTAGCCTTAGCAGAGACAAGACATGCTTTTGTTTTTAAAGCATAAGATGAACGTAAGTGTTGATGTTGAGGTAAAATGAGGATAATGTGTCTTACTTTCATGTCTAATCATGTTATTTTGCTTATCCTGGCATACATTTTGCAGGTTGTGGCAGTTGTGCCCATTTAGATTCATTCAATTAGTCGAGCTGTCAAAGGTGTCACTGCTCAGCGGACCTCATTTGCACAGGGGGCAGCCACAACAAAAAAAAACCCATTCAGCAATCTGAATATTGCTTGATTTTTTTTTACACTCATGACAAGACAAGACGTATCAACTGCATATCTGTTCATTTAAATAATGCAGTTTTGAACAGACATAAAATCTGGATGAATAGGAAGCCAGTAGGCCGAGTGTTTGTTGCAAGCATGTTAATGCAATGTGTTTTTTAATTTGGATGGTGCAGGAAGTCTGCCATCATAACTGAACGTAACAGTTGACCTTTCAAGCTGCCAACACTTACAAGTGCTTGGCTTCTTGAGTTCAAACAGTAGATGGCTGTGATAACCATAAGGAGATAAATGAAAGGTGCTGTAAGCGATTTTATAATACCATGCATAAAATATCCATACTACATGATTTCACTAGAATAGATGTTTTGAGAAATCGTACCTGTCTCTGTGACAGCTTTAGGCTCTGTAAACAGTGAAAATTGAATGTGGTAAATGGCTGTTGCTTTTTAGCCAATACAGGAAGATAGCCAATTAGTAACTAAATAAACAACGTTGTTGTTACAACAACTTTTAGTCACATTTTATTTTAAGGTCCAATTCTCGCTATTAAAAAAAAAATCATTAACCATGACTTTTGCCTCAATAAACTCCTAATTTTCTGCTTATTAATAGTTAGTACGTTAGTTGTTAAGTTTAGGTACTAGGTAGGTGTAACAAAGAGATGAGGCAGAGAGAGAGAATCCACTTGCACACACAACTTTAAGAAAATACAAAACACTCAGATAATCCATACGGCAGGAACCAGGAACAACACAGGGAGCATCAACAACGACCAGCAACCACAAGTGAAAACCAAGCCGTTTAAATACACACAGACAGACAAGCTCAACGAGATAAGGGGGCATGGGCAGTTGTCATAGGAACACACAAGGGTAACTATGGGAACAAACAAGCAGACTAAGGAAACAGGAAAAACTCAGTAAATAAAGACAGAAACACCGGGCAGAGAACCACTTCAAAATAAAAGTCCACAGCATAACACGAGAGACAGAACAGGGATCGTAACATAGCCCCTCCCCCCCTCAAAGGAGTGGATTCCAGATGCTCCAAACCGTATAGACTAAAGTCCAGGAGGGAGGCGGAATGGAGGCGGAACAGGGTGAGGGATGGAGGGCCAGGTCCATGTAGAAGTGGAGGACTGAGGCCTAGCCGGCGGAGCAGGAGGCCAGGGTGGAGCCGAAGACCACCAGAGCAGAGCTGAAGAGCACCAGGGTGGAGCAGAAGACCACCACGGCAGAGCAGACGGAACAGAAGCCCACCAGGGCGGAGAAGAGACCCATGGCAGAGACTGGGACCTATGGAAAACTAAGACACCAGAGACAGACAGTGCATCTACAGCATCAAGGGCAGAGGCAGGGAGCGCAAAGAGTTCATTAATGGTTCCCTGGGGACCACTGAATGGGTAGACAGTTCATAAACAGGCTCACCGACTGAGACTGGACAGATAGACAGTTCATAATCAAATGCATTGGTAGGAATGGGATAGACAGACTGGTCAAACTCAAGCTCATTGTTTGAAACAGAACAGACAGATGACTCAGAATCAGACTCATTAGTGGGAAGCAGACAGACTGATTGTTCAAAATTAAATGGATTAACAGAAACTGGACTGGTAGACATTTCAGTGACTGAAACTGGACTGGCATTAATATAATCTGGATAGACAGATGGGTTAACGTCAAATTCTTTGAGGGAAACGCGACAGGCAGATAATTCAGAAACAGATTCATTGACTGAAACAGGACTGACAGAAAGTTCATTTAAGGCTTTAGTAGCCGCAACAGACAGGATTGAGAGTTTCAGAATGGCCCTTGCAGCTGCAACAGAACAGTCAGAAAGCTCACAGGCAGCATTCTTAGCTGTGACAGATAGGGCTAAGAGTTCATAGGCAGCCTCCTCGGCTGGATCAGGACAGGACAATAGCTTATAGTTGGCCTCTATGACAGGTTTAGAACAAGACGAGAGTTCTGAGATGGCCTCCTCGGCCGTTTCAGAGCAGGAGAAAACTTCATAAGCGGTCTCCGTAACCGTGGCAGGACAGACGGGGAGTTCATTAATGGGCGCCATTACCTTAACCGAAGCTGAAGTGAAAGACGTCGCCTCTAGAGGTTCTGCAGCCTCCGCCGCCACCTCTGGCAATCGTTCCGTGGACGTCGCTGGCTCTGGAACTTTGGCGGTAGTGAACGCAGCCCATACACACCAGAAAGCAATTCCCCACATGGGAAGTGCAGCAGACAAGGGGATTACTTCTGGGATAAAAGGGTTTGAGAGCGCTGGTTTAGAGATACCAGCTGCACGTGCTGACACCAGCAGTGGGTCCTCCATGCTGGATGCCAGTCTGTGATACTGAAAAACAGTCCTTGAGGATCTGGGTGCAACAGACAGGAAGTGACAGGACTCTGAGCGAACAGCTGTGACGTGACTTGACACTGGACAAAGAGCTGAGACGTGACGAGACTCATGAAGAGCAGCCGTGACTTGACTTGATTCAGGAAGATCAGCCGTGACTTGACTGGACTCAGGAAGATCAGCCATGACTTGACTGGACTCAGGAAGATCAGCGGTGGCTTGACTTGACTCTGGAACATCGGCCATGACGGAACGAGACTCTAGGGTGGAGCTTACCACGGGAGTATCACTTTCCTCCTCTGTGATTCCCACAGTAAAAGGAGAGCCGCTCAGTTGGAGTGCCAGATCAATGTAAAAATCCAGAGTCCAGTGAGGATCATGCAAAGGCATGATCAAACTGAGCGGTTCAGATAACCCTCCCCGAAAAGATATCATGAGGCATACCGTATCTAGGGATGTCAAATGTGCCAAATTAATAAAGTCCTTTATATAGTCCTCAATTGGTCGATCTCTTTGACGAAGACACATTATTTGTGCGGCTGGATTCATTTTTTAGGCTGGTCGTTCTGTAACGAAGAGATGAGGCAGAGAGAGAATCCACTTGCACACACAACTAAGAAAATACAAAACACTGAGATAACCCATACGGCAGGAACCAGGAACAACACAGGGAGCATCAATAACGACCAGCAACCACAAGTGAAAACCAAGCCGTTTAAATACACACAGACAGACAAGCTCAACGAGATAACAAGGGGGCGTGGGCAGTTGTCATAGGAACACGCAAGGGTAACTATGGGAACAAACAAGCAGACTAAGGAAACAGGAAAAACTCAGGAAGTGAAGACAGAAACACCGGGCAGAGAACCACTTCAAAATAAAAGTCCACAGCATAACACGAGAGACAGAACAGGGATCGTGACAGTAGGATTAGGGATGTAGAATATGGTCGTGCAGAATATGTGCTTTATAAGTTCTAATAAACAGCCAATATGTTAATAAAATACATACTAATAAGCAGTTAATAGTGAGAACTGGTCCCTCTACTAAACAGTCTGCCATGTGCACAAAATAAAAATAAAAATTTTATTGCTTATTAAAGGTGGGGTAAGTGATTTCTGGAAGCCAATGTTGATATTTGAAATCACCAAAACAAACATGCCCCTACCCCAAAAGGGTCTCGCCCCTATTTTGATAGCTCTGCCCCACACATACGTAATCTACACAACCCAGGCAATGATTAGTTATGTGAAACAAAGCAAAACCAATATTACACCGTGGCTACACCAGACGTGAGCATCGTGAAAAAATACTATAGAAGTCATTATAATCAGTGATGCTGTCTACACTGGATGCTGCGTGGCGCGACAAATCTCCGACAGAAAACTGCTGCCGCGTTCTATTTATGACGTGCTGACACAGATTTCAAATGATTTTCAATGGTCGCTTTATCACCTCCAGTGTAGGCAGACTTTAGCTGTTGCGGCGCGTCCGGTGTAGACATGGTGTTACTCACCTGTCGAGAAGAAACAAAGCAACCTCGGCGTCCAATCGCAGGCCTTCCGCTCCTTGAGTTCTCTCCAGCGCTGGAAAGCTGATCCAATATTTACACGCATCCTACTTCTTGCCTTATCATTCCACAGACATTTTCCTCTTGTTTTTATCCACCATCTCTATCTTTCTGTCACTCAGCTCGGCTGTTCACTGAATGCTCTCTCCTCCACATCATGAGTAGACACACCCCTTACTGCTGATTGGCTACAAGTTTGTTTTGGTACTTGGCCCTGACTCAGTTTTCTAAAGCGTTTTTGAAAAATTACATACCCAACCTTTAATAAGTTGAGTTAATAATGAGTAACTTACATTTCATACAAATACTGACAGCAATGACAATAGTTCCAAACTCATCCAAAGCAGAATTAAGCATTAAGAGCAAGATTTCCCGAAACGTGCAAAGAACATAGACACAACATCTCATTTCCATAATGACCAACACAATCTACCAAGCGCAGCACAAATTAGCATAAGGATATATTTGGATTCGGATAATGTGTTCTTCTGGCATTCCAAATAAATTAATATGTGTGGGGAAAAATCCTTTCCCTTCTACCACGCGCTTTCTGTTCTTTGCAGTGCCTCCTCCTAGCAACAACAAATGCAGCCATTTTAAGCTCTAAATAGTTTAAGACATGCTTTTTTGTGCGTTAAATAATGGCACAAATACCAGTAATTTGACGAGCACAAACATTAGTAAATCGTGTTGCATGATTCATTTTAATAAATTTCACGTTTGAAACGGAAACTCCTACAAATGCATATTCAATAAGGTCAGGCGCAAAAATAACTGTGTCCACGCCTTTTCAGCTCTAATTCTTCACTGTACATCTTTAGTAAATCCTGACAGTACTATTTTAACTCAAAAAGACGGTTTGCGCTGGTGCTAGCTGTTAGTAAATCTGGTCCTTAGTCTAAGAGTAACACACAGCAGAGGAGTTTCATTTCTGAATGAATCAGCGTTATCGAACGAATCAGATGAGTGAATGATTCAATGACTCATTCATATTATTCTTACTAATTTTTTACCATTACTTATTTTACCATACTTTTATGGTTATGTATAATATTATGAATTAATGATTCATTGACTCACTCCTAAAGACACTCGCCGTAACAACGCCCAATGACACAAAAGTGGAGTGGTATAAACCATAAAAAAGTCCCTGTGTTGCTTTCTGTCTTCGCTACCCACAGTATGTACAATGGGTGTTTGTTTTTATCATTGCCACAACACTCCTTTGATAAAACTTCTGCAGTGAGCTATTCTCCTGCTGTCTGAAGCAGAACACTTTTGTGGTTTGTTTGTTATGTATCAGCCATTAGAACAGATGATGGCTCACTGCCCCATCCATGGAGGAAATGATGTTATGATTAGTATGTGATACTACAGTACAGTGATGCCCAGAGGGGCATAACGTCCTTCACAGGAGGCGTCAGGAGAGCCCTTAAGGTCTTATTAGACGGCTTCTGAAGAGCTTCTGCTGCCTCGTGATCAGGCAGAGCACATGCTGCTCAGACTGCAGTGCATCGCTACGCAGACACACAGGTTGAGCTTGCTGTAAGGCACCTGAGCTCTTCTGATTTGCAAACAAGCCTGGCAATTTCATTTAAATTGGATGTTTTAGGACCAAGAGATCAAGAGATTATTACAATGCAGACGTTGCTGCCTGTCTGTGACAAATTACCTGTGCATCTATATGTTGTGAGTGGCACAATTACAAATAATCATTGATGAGTGCGCGTCATTCTTTACGGTCTGGACTGGAGATGTCAAAAAAAAAAATAATAGTAATAAAATTAATCTAAAGTCTAAAGTAAAAAAAAAAAAAAAAAGGCAGAGTACAATTTACTACTGAAGTGTGCAAATTGCCAAAATGTGGCTAAACACTGAAAGTATAAAAAGCTTCTTGGTTTTGGCATATTAAAGGAATAGTTCACCCAAAAAATGAAAATGTACTCATATGAGATACAGATGACTTTGTTTCTTTGTCAGAACAGTTTTGAATAAATTAAGCATTACATTACTTGCTCACCAACGGATCTGTGAATAGGTGCTGTCAGAATGAAAGTCCAAACAGCTGATAAAAACATCACAATAATCCCCAAGTATAATCCATACAACTCCGGTCCATCAATTAATGTTTTGTGAAGTGAAAAGCTAAGTGTTTGTAAGAAACAAATCCATCATTAAGGCATTTGAACTTTTAAACAGCAACTTCTGATTTGTTTTTATCAGCTGTTTGGACTCTCATTCTGACGGCACCCATTCACTGCAGAGGATTCTGAGCATATGATATAATGCTAAATTTATCCAAATCTGTTCCAATGAAGAAACAAACTCACCTACATCTTGAATGGCCTGAGAGTGAGTACATTTATACTGTTCCTTTAATGTAAATACAGTCATTTAAAGTTACGATTTCTGTCATAATTGTGGGATTTTGCATTAGGCTTTCTACTGTAAATACTGCCTAAGCATTATGTTATTAATATTAATCAAACAAACAGCAATAATGAAACCATTTCAGTGCTTTTAATTTATTTCTTTGTTACTGAATGCGTAATTAAATTCCTGAATCAATATTCACATAATTGAGGAGCAGTCAAAAGCTGCAAGCCAATATTTTAATTGACTTGATATAGTTATTTAAATATAACAGTTGTGTGTTTGATAGCATAGTAGATGCCATTAAATATAATATTAAATTTATAATTAATTATTAAATATAATATTTTTTATTATTATTGTTATTATGTAGGTATTGTATTGTTAACTCTATTGTAGCTAGTCTCTTATATTTATCTACATTGAAAAAAAACGAATAAATAATCCAGTTTCTTAATAAAACAATTATTATTGTATGTTTTATAATAAAATACTACTTTAGTTTTTCTGTTTCAAAATTTCACATTTAATGCATTATAATACTTGTTTCTTTGTAATTATTAGTGAAATTTACTAGCAGTTACTGAGTGAAAATAGTTTCAAACTGAATCCTATACCATTTTTTTTCCACTGTATGTAATTAACATCACACAGTCTGGCCCACTTAGACAGAAAATAAATAAATAAACTTAAACAAACGTAAAATGGCATGTTTGTTTTGTTTTACATGCCGTTTGGGGGCTTGTACATCTGACAGAGTTAATCCCACAATAACAGACTAGCATGGAAGAAAATCACTCAAATAACTGCACAGCAGCAGTATTTATTTGAGGGGAAAATAGAAAGAAAGAGAGAAAAAAGACTTAGGGGGTCCCCGAATGCTTTTGTAGAAAGGAAGATGAAAATGACAAAATCTATTTTCTTCAAGCAGTCAGCACAACTGCAAATTTCCTAAATTAACTGTTTACATTAATGTATGCATTTAACAAGCTAGATGTTCTGTCCCTTTAAAATCATTGCAAAAAAGGTGATGTTATTATTATTATTTATATAACAGGTTTATTATTATAACAGGTTTGTAGCTGTTTTAATTATGTCTGCTCATTGAAAATGAACTGTTCTAGCACCCCAGGTAGCTTTTTCCAGACTGTTTTTCTCACTTCTGCTGCTGTCTGTTTGTCTGCCCATGAGAGAGCCTTGCTAGAAGACAGGAGTGAAGGAGGATGAATGTTAAAGAGCTCAGGTGAATCCAGTGAAATTGCACAAATTCAATCAAATAATGCCACTCGTTGTGTGGTTCTTTTGTCCAAAAAAAAAAAAAAAAAAAAAGATGGCCTAGTATGCGTAATACCATAATACAACATTTTTAGTCATTTTTACAGATCCACGTGAACGTGAATCATTTTAATGTTGATATCTGTACACATGTAACAGGTTAAAAAAGGTGCTTCCACTTGCTTTAATTTTTACATGTGTATGGCCCTTTAATTATAATCGACCCGCACTCTCTGTTCATTGGCTCGCGCCATGTTGGAAACTGGTTCCGGTTAGGTCATTAATATTCGCGCCAGTCAAGAGAGCGGTTGTGGTGGGTGAGTGCTCTTGAAAAATGTATTTTTTTGTTTTTGTTTTATATTTTTCTACTTACTTGTTACCAAATTATATTGTAATGGTTAATGTGCACCCGTCATTGCAGGACGTCGTGTATGAATGCTGTGAAACTGATCACTTCATTTGAATGTGTTAACAGAATTAAATGATCCACCTGAGGCGCAAGATGGTGTCGGTTGTCACAATTATTACAAACAACGCAGATAGGAGCCGTTACACACACATCTGTAACTTTTCAAAAATGCAAAGGAAAAACGTTTCCATTTTTAGTACATGTTGACGTGTAAATGTACCCCAAGACATTTCATTCATTTGCACTGAAATTGTTACACATCATGGAAATTTTGCAACAAACATTTTTTATCGCCAAATAGAAGCATTTTCACTAATGTTTAGAGTATTTTGGACTTCAATCAAATATCATCTTGACAAATACTAAGATTTTGGGGTTTCCCTATTCAAATAGCTGCATTGTAGCTACACAGCAGAGAGCTGCTCGCTGTCAGATGGCCGCCGAGTGAACTGACTGACTTTGTCAGGCAGGAGCTTGTTATTTTGGAAATCTTTTGTTATTTTTGAGTACAATGTGCATCAGGTAGTCCATGAACAGTCCATAGGTGTGCTGTCTGAAGCCGAAATTTAAAGTCAGCTAAAAAGACCAGAGTTCTGTGCTGATCTTCACACTGACAGAGTGTGAGCTTCTACATAAGTGACTGGTTTTCTGTTTCACAGAAGTAAAATCCATTTCAGCTCATTCTTCAGGAAGCAGCCCTGTCACGAGAGGAAATGATCAATGTTTAAACTTCTCTCTCTTCTTCCATTCCTTCCGTTTTATTTTCCTTTTAGCAGAAGGTGTGAGCTATCACATCCAGCACACACCACCTGTCTACGACTGAGCCTGTGCCAAACTGCTGAATTGTGTGAATATAGAACTGCTCCTCTGTGACAAGACAAACTATGCAGAAAATTGAGAACACCTCCATCAGTATTTGCCACAGTCATCATGTGTGATCAAATATTCATGCTTCTATCCCCCAGCCTCCTCCTTTCTGATATGTACCGTTCCATTTATCACAATACTTGCATCGCCATCATTATCTTAATTAAGCATATCACAGCCTGTGCAGCACTTGGTGACAATGGACTGAAGATTTAAAGTTCCCATGACAAAATCTGTTAATCAATTTTAAAATTCTAGTCTACAGTATATGATTTAAGCAGATAATTATTTGGCCAACAGTGGATAAATAGCCAATGTTAAAATTGTATGGTTTTTTTTCTAAATAAACAAAAACAAAAAATTCTTTGAAATGCTACATGTGAATTTCCGCAGCATGGCATTAAAATGTAGACTTAAGAAAGGTACCTTTGTTTTTAAATATTAAATGATTGGGAATATATTAGATGCAAAGGTAATCCAAATGTTCAAAAAGTAAATCTGTAGTGCAAATCTTAGAAACAGTGATGTACACTTCAAGCTGCTGTATACTGTATATCACAATGCAATGATGTCATATTTTTTTAAGTTATATTTTTGGGGCTTTAATACTTTTATTATTGATAGGACAGTGGAGACACGACAGGAAAGTATAGGGAAAAAGAGAGCAGGGAACAGGATCTGCAGAGGACCACAGGTTGGGAATTGAATTCGGGTCACTGGAAGCGCAGTTGTGCTACATGCCAGCGCAAGGCAATCAGTGCCAATTTACACAGTCACACTTAATTGCATTGTTATTATTGTCATTTGTGTATTTTTTTAAGTTTCCCCAATAGCAAAAGCATACAGTACCCACACACAGTACAACCTTAGTATTTATTAATATTTTTAAAGCTGCAGTCTGTAACTTTTTTTGGTTAAAAATGACCCGAAATCAGTATTTGAGAAAGTACATAACCAGCCAGTGTTCAAAACTGTCGCCTTACTTTAGCCAGATTCATAACAGTTAGCTTATAATAATGTTTTCTAATTTGAGTGGTACGGGTAGGTTTTCGCAGAAAATTCAAGCACGGCACTGCGTCATTACGTCACGCCTGTAAACATAAAGAAGTCCCGGCTAGTAGGCTATCACACGTGAGGATCCTGCAGGTGGCGAATCGTTTATAGCCTTATCTCACAGCAGCTAGAATAATTAAATGTATCATTTTGATGGCGGATTGTAATCCAGAAAGGATTATGTGTTTATGAAACACATGTGAATGAAATCAATTTATATTCCAGTTTTAAATGGGCTTCTGATTACAGATAGCCAAAGCCACGTAATCCTGATGTTGTTAACATTAATAATTTGAGAAAAAAGTATAACAGTAATAATACTTTGCACAGTTAGATGTGATATGAGCTAACTGATCTTTAGATTAAATCACCATTGGTAGTTTATTGTAATGCTTTTTTCCTCAGTTGGGCAGAACAAACGTGGCAGACTTGTTACTTACTGTACTTTTACTTGTTACTTCTGTACAGATGGCAATATACGGTGAAAATTCTTATTTGGGTCATATATTCCAGGACAAGGCTAGAATCTGTGACTGCGAAGTACAGTAAATATCCACACCGGTGCAGTGCCTGACAACTACACATTCACCTCAAAACATTAGATTCATCCGCGCTGGAGCCGTGCCGGAACACCGGATCACAACCCCACGCACGGAAGATAATTCCGCAAGAAACTGCAATTCCAGGTTTTTAAACAGAGATGGCGACAAAGAGGTAAAAGTTACGGACTGCAGCTTTTTTTGTCATTTTAGTTCATTTTTTTATGTATTTCTATATAGAATTTATTTTAGCTTTAGGTTTAGTAACTTAAATACTTAAGCATATTTTTTTTAAGTTAGTACCCAAAGCAACTTACTAAGCAAATTATTATTATTATTTTAAGTTTCTCATTTACTATTTATATTTTATTTAATCTGTATTTCAGTTAACAAAAACATTTTTTAATAGTGCCACATCACTGATACATCGACAGTCTGTCTGAAACATGCAAACACAGACATGCAGTTTTCCAGTCAACCAATCAAATTCAACAACTGGCACTACCTTTTGTATAACCAGTATTTCTAATGTAAGCTGATAACCGATACTTATATATACATGGTACTAATATATTGTGGATCCCAACCCTTTATATATATTAAAAAAAAAACACTATGATGATTTTTGTCAATATCAGCAAATTGTTCCCTTTATTTGCTTGGTTTTGGTATAATTTGCTTCATCTTACGCTTTCCTGGAGATCTGTGTGTGGCATTATAAAGTATTTCATGTCCATTGATCTGACATATTTTTACAATACAGAAGCGGCCAGCTATTTTTGCTCTCTCTTCCTTCTCTAGTTATCATATGCCTTTCAGTTTAAATCCAAGCCCAAATCCTGGTAAGAACATTAATTGAGAGCTGATATTGAAAGGGATAACAGTAGCGTGTCTGCTCTATTGAAAGTAAATGAGCACTGACTATGAAGAGGAGACTAAGCAAGATCCTCCCATCAATAATGAATCCAGCTAAACCTCTGAGAACTCTAAAATTTCTCCTTTATGTATGAATTATGCATGCACTTTAGTGCATTGCTGATCTCTTTCAGACTTTGTGCCAGGGTGTTTGTGACAGTAAAAGGCCAAATATTGCTGTTCTGTTTGGTCAGGAAGAAGAAATTTTACTGAGCCTACAGACTGCAAAGCCAGCCATTAATGTCGCTCAGCTCTGCGTGTGGCTGCCGATAACTGCCACAGACGTTTTGATATCGAGATTTCAAACCCCTCTTTTCTGAAGAAAGCCCTCCTCATAATAGGTATCCATGTTCACTTTTAGTTCTCTGTTGTCAAACACTTAAACTATGATGACAGGCTTTGAATCTGAAAGGGATTGTTCAACCAAAAAATGAAAATTCTGTTGAATGAAAATTGCTCACCCTCACCTTTTATTCCATGGGTTTCTCTCTTCTTTTTGAAGAAAGAATAAATAAATAAAATCTTCTTGTTCTAATCAGGAGAGAAATATGCACAGATCAAGCACTGTTTACAAGCAAAAACAGTTCTAAACAAATAATGTGGAATTTGACATGACTGGACAACAAACGATGGACTTTTTTTTTTTTACAGGAGGAAGCATCATTATGGTTTATGTACATGTATTTTCGGAAGCAATGAAATGCCTGAATTTGTTTCTTGCAAACATGCAAACGTTTCACTTCACAAGATATCACTCGATGGACTGGAGTCGTCTTGTGGATTATTGTGATGTTTTTATCAGCTGTTTTGACTCTCATTCTGACGGCACCCATTCACTGCAGAGGATCCACTGGTGAGCAAGTGATTTAATGCTAAATTTTTCCAAATCTGTTCCGATGAAGAAAAAAAAAATCATATACATCTTGGATTGCCTGAGGGTAAGCATATTTTCAGCAGATTTTCATGATCTACCATGATCTCTTTGAATAAATTTTGATTTGCCACCTGCCTCCTGTTGGTGGAAATAGCGCAACTCAAATTGCGGCAGACAGACAGCAGTGAGTAAAACACAATCTATAATAATCCTAATTTGTATAATAGGTGTGTTTTCGTTAAAGGGGTCATATGATGCGATTTCAAGTTTTCCTTTCTCTTTGGAGTGTTACAAGCTGTTCGTGCATAGATAAGATCCCTGAAGTTGCAAAGACTAAAGCCTCAAAACCAAAGAGATATTCTTTATAAAAGTTAAGACTCTGCCACGCCCCCCTAAAACGGCTCATTCAAACACGCCCCCACATCTCTACCTCACGATGTGGGAAGATTTGCAAAAGGCGGAACTATTATCTGCCAGTGCCATGTCGTGGAGACGCTGTGTTTCGTTGTGAAAGCGAAAGTACTTTGTTTGGGCTTCCGAAAGAGGACACAACTAGAAATCAGTGGTTAAGTTGTATTTATTACAATGTAGAGTAGTGCTTGTTGTTTGTTGTTTCTCCGATCACAAATGCAGACATGGTAATGTTTATGCAGCGCGATGCAACACGATGCGTAAAAAGACAGTATAAGTCATTATAATCAGTAATTATGTCCCCACTGGATGCAACAAATGCCTTGTTTATAATGGGTTTTATTGTTTTCGTGTCATCGCGCCGGGACACGGCATCACAATATGGTGAGGGGCGTAACTATGAAGGTAAAATTATGCCTAAAATATTTGCATACGCAGGGTAAGATTTGTGAAAGTGTGCATAAGACTGCAAGCGTAAATTAAATTTGCACGCACAAGAGAAGCTTTGTAAACATGTAAATCGCGTTTCAAGCGCAAGAAAAAATGATTTGCAGCATTTTGCTGTTACTCGTAAGTGTATTTCATGTATTGTGAAACTGCAGCTTCATGCTAACACAAAATAAATATGATCTGTATTCTTATGACTTCCATTTTTCCGCGCTTACACTTTCGGCGCGGTTTTTTCACCAAAATACGGTCAAAAGCATGTGCAAGCCTGTGAACAGTGATTTGCAAGCGAAACAACAGTATAAAGAACTGCAAAACAGATTGACCGCGTAGAACCAATCTGTATGTGTAAAAAGCACTGGCAAAATAGATCAGGTGAGTAAACCACCTGTATGTAAAAACAGACTGTCAAATGTCTAAATGACTTGCTGTGTATGTAGCAAGCTGTATGAATAACTGACAGCTCGTTTTCTTTTATCTTGCGCTAGGTTTTGGCATGATTCACTAAACTGAGCTTGCAAGCGTGAGGGAGTGGAACCACTCTTTATAGCCAGTCATTATTTATTTTTCGATTAATTCAAATAAATACATCAGACGCCAAGGCATTTATCTTCATTTAGTTCAGGGACGTTCTCGATACTTTTAAGGTACACATACAGTAAAATTAATTAATTAATTAAATAAAAAAACATGATATTTTATAAGTCGTGCTCCTTTAGGCTAGACTCCCATGTGTTCATACTGAATTACGAGCTGGTGTTAACATTATTTGGTTTGGTTTTGTTTTACATTAAAATTTCATAATCTGCTTACACCACTGATGTTAAACTTTATAATTAAAATGATGTTATGTGACAATGCTCAACACTATGGTATCAGAGTGCTACAAACTTTTTTTTTTTGCTATGCCAATAAAGCTCAATTTTTCAAACCATGTCTCTGTTTATGGTTTATAACACTCAACTGTATATTTTGAAATTTCAGTATTGATTCTGATTACTTTCATGTGACCAATCAAGCTATTATATGAAGCAAGAATGAGTAACGAAATGCTTTCCTTGTGTCCAGATTTGACTAATGCAAAAACTTTGATAAATATGTATCTTAAATCATGTCTATATCCTAATTCCCCTCCACACAGCCATGTTTATGTGTTTATATATAGAGAGCTAAACAGTCATCTAGTGGTTACACGATGGTATTAAGATGATAAATAGTGAATAATTTAGAGATAAATATTTAATAAATATTTTAGTAATATTTTGTAAAGTCCCCTTAAATTACAACGTTAAAGAAAAAAATATTACTGTTGCTTCTGTTGGTTCAATTATTATTGAACCAAATTTTTGTTAAAAAATTTAACCATCCCTGATCAGTAGACAGGTGAAATTATGCATGTATTAGGCTAGTGCAGATACTAGGCCTTCTTTAATTATCATCAAAATTACAATATAATATTACAATAAACTAAATATATCATATAGCCTGTTTAGGAGGAGAAGGATACTACACAGCTCGAAATTCAGTATGAACACATAGCCTAATGGTACACAACTTATAAAATATCAGGTTTTAATTAAGTTGGTATTTGTTTTTTTTGTTTGTTTTTTTACTGTATGTGTACTTTAAAAGTATCATTCCGGCAGCGAGAATGTTCCCGATCTAAATGAAGATAAATGTCTTGGCGTATGATATGTTTATTTGAACCAATCAGAAAAGAGTAAATGGAGAGTCACCGAGAGCCTCATTTGATTGGATACAAAAAGAAGTTGGACCCGCCCTCCCCTTCACACTTGCAAAACTCAGTTTACTGAGAGAATCGTGCCAAAACTGTAAGCGCAGATAAAAGAAAGACGGAGCTGTACATATCGGATTATTTCGGGAACTTTTTGCCCTACATACACAACAAATCATTTAGACATTTGACAGTCTGTTTTTTTTACACATACAGATTGGTTCTACGCGGTCAATCCGTTTTGCAGTTCTTTAAACTTGTTTTCGCTTGCAAATCACTGTTCACAGACTTGCAGTGCTTTTGACAGTATTTTGGCGAAAAAACCGTGCCGAAAGTGTAAGCGTGGAAAAATGGAAGTCATAAGAATGCAGATCATATTTATTTTGTGTTAGCATGAAGCTGCAGTTTCACAAACATGAATTAGTACTTACGAGTAACAGCAAATGCTGCAAATCATTTTTCTTGCGCTTGAAACGCGATTTACACCTTTACAAAGCTTCTCTTACGCATGCAAATTTAATTTACGCTTACAGTCTTATGTACACTTTCACAAATCTTACCCTGCGTATGCAAATATTTTAGGCATAATTCTACCTTCATACGTAACATTTCCGTCTCACGCTTGAGGTATTCGGCCAATCACAATGCACTGGATAGCTGGCCAATCAGAGCACGCCTCGCTTCTCAGAACGATGAGCTTTGTAAAAATCAACACGTTTCAGAAAGGTGGGGCATAGAGGAGCAACAATAATGTACAGTATGTGGAAAATAATGTTTTTTGAACCTTGAACCGCATAAACACATTGCATTACACCAAATACACAAAATAATGTTCTTTTTAGCAACATCATATGACCCCTTTAAAAGAATCACAATGACTTAATGTAAATACTCACTATTAAGTGTTATTTTACTGAATTTAACACCTGATTAGTGAATAAGAGCCAGGTTTTGTGCAAAAAATGTCAGATTAGTGGGACAAAAGAGGACAAAATCAGGCTGTCGAAAGTTTAAAAGTAAGCAAAAGACAGAGAAAGAAAGTGCTTTTTAATAGTGGAACACCTCTGTGTCAGTTCTTCACCCAGAGTATGCACTTCTGCAATCTAATGAGACTGTTCTCTATCTGTGGCACCTGTGAATACTAAAAAACAGGGTCTGAAAAATAATATATACAACATTTGCTCTATGATGAGATGGATTTTCCTCCCATTAAGGAATAGCACAACACAGCAGCCTGATTACTTTGACTTGAGGCAAGTTTGCGCGTCTCCCTCATTAGTGCACGGAGAGTCCACTGGGGGTTTTGCACCATGTTAATCACCTCCTGGATGCAATATGGATTCCACTCTCAAGCCCTCATTTCAGAGCACTGTTTTGACCAAGGCCTGGAGCAAATCACCTGCTATAATTGTGATCAATGGGCCATGTCAACCTATTTCACAGACAAGTGCTTCTCTTGGTGGCTGGGGTCAATGGCACAAATAGCAATGATTTACATAGCCAATACTGAAAGTTGCAGAATCACTGCGGACAACTTACCTAATACAAGAGATTAAATCTTGCAGAGCAAGAGCATTTGAAAGCTTTTAGGAAAGACACTTAGCACCGTGGCTCTCAGATAGCACTGGGACCTGGGCACAAGCCTTTAAAAGAGATATATTGTCAATTTACGGAGAACAGAGTTAGCCTATAAAATCTTGTGTGGCAATGGTTATTAGGTAGTATTTCTGACTGCACTTCACAATCTCACTACTGATGCTTCAGATTTTACCTTAGGAATCCAGGTTGGAATGGTGTCTCACATATAGGCTCTAGTATTTTTGCATGTTTTTAATGTTCATTCTGGTGCATCGGTGTATGGGACATCCCACAGCCCCCGCAAGAGGACACATGCACACTCAGTTAGGAGGTGGTGAATTCAGTGAATTCGTTTTTCTATCAAACGTCTTGCAAAAGAAGTTGCATCAAAGGAGCATATTCTATTATAAGGCACATTCATGTAGACTTTTTAATGTGCCATTAAGTGTATTTACACAGGAACCTCAACTACAGGGTGACTGCCAGATTTGATATTTTTTGATGACAGAAATCCAAAATCATTATAAGAAAACATCTCAAAGCACAAAAAGGCAAAATAACTATAGAAGATATGGATTTCTTACTGCCACGTAAGGAAAAAAAACATGCTTTGGTAAATAATAAAGCGGGGATAAAAAGTCATAATTAGGAAGTAAAAAGTTGAAATTATGAGATAAAAATTTAAATTCTGAGATAAAGATATAAAAGTCTATATAGTGTGATATAAGATCATAATACTGAAATAAGTCAGTTATGACAAAAACTCGAAATATTGACATACAAAATCATATATATGAAATAAAATTCCAAATTGAGAAAAACAGTTGACACAAAGCTAAAATTATGATATTAAGTCTGAATTACAGTATGACAAAATTCAAAATTGAGATAAAAACAATTAACACAAAGTTGAAATTAACATAAAACGTTGAAGCTGAAACATAAAAATCATAGTTATAACACAAGTAGAAATTATGAGATAAAAGGTCAGAAAAGTCAAAAAGTAAATAACATTTTTTAAAAGTTAGTTGTTGTTTTTTTCCTTGTGTGGCAGAAATAGGTTTATATAGATAATATAAGAACTAAAATTAAAGGGATAGTTCACCAAAAAAATGACAATTCTGTCATCATTTACTCACCCTCAAGTAGTTCCAAACCTGTATGAATTTATTTGTTCTGCCGAACACAAAGGAAGATATTTTGAAGAAAGTTTGTAACCAGGCTCATTTGAACTTATTTGGCTTCATAGTAGGAAAAAAAAAAAGAAATCCAATGAATTTGCCCCAGAACTGCTCTGTTTCCCACATTCTTCAGAATATCTTCCTTTGTGTTTGGCAGAACAAAGACATTCATACAGGTTTGGAACTACTTGAGGGTGAGTAAATGATGACAGAATTTTCATTTTTGGGTGAACTATCCCTTTAACCTATATAGTTATATAAATAATAATATAAAAATATAAAGTTTCCATTAGTCCAACTATTATACCTGTTAGTGAATATCCTTTCATAAATCAACAAAATTTTTCATGGAACAACAGACAACATACAGACAATATATACTTATTAATACCTTGCTTCAAATATTCATGTCACTATTTTTATTTATTTTTTTGGCAGGTCTCCACCTTATGCTTCTTTGAAAAGTCACACAGATTTGTAGTAAACTATTGTTTCAGCGCTGTGTTCACTCTGGTTTTCACTGTAAGATCACTGATGTAAACACAGTTTTGTTTATTTTTAAAAACCGATTGATGATAAATTTACGATTTGACCATGGAGTGTCAATAAACCTAGAATATTTCTTTAAAAATGTATTTTCAAGATAACGAATTATCTTATCGTTGTTTGGTTGTATGTTCTCCCTTCTCAGTATTCATCAGCTATTGTTTCTGCAAGGCCTTCTGCAGTCTGATTGCACATCACAACCTAAGGAAAAAAATCCAGTCAAAACCCATTGAACACAAACTGTTTGCAGTGCAGTTTCTATTTGCAGCCTGCCTGAATGTGAATCACAAGGAGATTGTGCTTCTGTTTCTAGAAGGGAAGAATACAGCAGACTAGCTCAGAGATCCTGTTTGCGACTGCCATTCAAACATAACACGTAATCAATTTATATTAAATATGGATGCTCAGCATCAATAATGAGGGTTCATTAACCATTAATAAAACACAATTAACTATTAAAAAATGCAAGGGAATTATATTACTGCATTCCATTAGATGGAAGAGATAAAAGGGGTAGTTCACAAAAACATTAATTTTGTAATCATTTCCTCACCCCAAGCCATGCTTATATGGTTTTCAATGTGTTTCTTTTACTTTCAAATTCTTTTACATCCTGGTTCCAAACTCAGCTTCACTTTGACTGCATGAAAAAGAGCAGCTTGGACATTCAGCTGAATATCTCTTTTTGTGTTCCACAGTAGACAGAAAATCGACTTAGAACAGGTTTTCGTGAGCAGGAGTAATTGATGACTGAATTTTCATTTTTGGGTGACTGGCCCTTTAAGAACAGCATTTCAGCTATATTCGTTTGCTTTCCTCCTACTAAAACATCCGAAGTAGGAGAACCTCAAGGAAATGCACAAAGCAGCACAAGAAAACTAGAAACTGCACCTGGTAAAACCAGCATGAAATGATCAATAAACATTAAACGGCCTTTCCGCACAAGCAGAGAAAGATTACGCAAACACACGCCGTATAAAGAACAGAAGATGTGCAAATATGCTCACACCATCTGCAAATCCAGCCTTAATGTGATGATAGTTTCTAATCATTATCCATGACCCCAGCCTCCAAAGACAACCCGGTTAGTTTTATTTGCACAGGGCCAGGCACATATCATTAGAAGAGTCATTTCCAGTCTGGCTGACTGTGGCTCTGTGATAGATGACATCAATGAGGGGCGATTCTCATTTCTCTGCCATTTTGTTTGGATTCAATTTAGTCAGAGCCCACAGTGGATGACACTTTGGTTTTGGCCTGGAAGCGCCCGGTTTCCACAGAGTGTCAGAGAAGCAGATGCTATAAATGAACACGAGAATGCTAAAAAAGGAGGCTATCAAAAATGGGTGTTGAAATGTTCATTACACCTGGCTAGCGATTACCATTTTTCTGAGAATGTAAAAGTATAAATTAAACCTCTAGATGAAGATTTTCAAAGACACATGTTGGCATGCAGAGGGGGAAAAAAGTTCATCAATTTGAACTGCATATTAATTATGCATTATATAATTACATATGCACTGCACATTATAATTTCTTCATATTAATGTAACACAGTGTGCTGAAAGGTGACAGATTCTGCTTTTTAAACAGTGATAATCAGTGATCTTGCTACAAGAATTTATTTTCATGTTACTAAAATGACCAGTAATACTTTACAGTAAGGTCTCATTTGTTCATTAACATGAACTAACAATGAGAAATAGATTTTTACAGCATCTATTAACCTCTGTTAGTGTTATTATGCATTGTTAAAGATATATTTCACGCAAAAAGGAAAATTTGCTGAAAATGTACTCAGGCCATCCAAGATGTAGATGAGTTTCTTTATCGAAACAGATTTGGATAAATTTAGCATTACATTCCTTGTGTCACTTGCTGTGTGTTTGTAATAAATAAAAAATTCATCATTAAGGCTTTTTAACTTTAAACCATTTTTTTCTGGCCAAAATATGAGCCCATGATCCATAAAAACATCCAAAAAACTTTTGTCCTCTCATATCAAAATCCACCAACATATTTGTTTAGAACTGTACTTTTTCAATGGAGAAAAAGTGGATAGAGGACTTTATTTTTAGCCAGAAGCAATGTTGTGAGGTTAAAAATACCTTAATGCTGGATGTTTCAAGCTTTTCACTTCACAAGATTTTAATTGATTGTAATGGAGTTGTCTGGTTTACTTGTGGATTATTGTGATGTTTTTATCAGCTGTTTGAACTTTAATTCTGACGGCACCCATTCACTGCAGAGGATCCACTGGTGAGCAAGTGGTGTAATGTTAAATTTCGACAAAACTCTTCCAATGAAGAAACAAACTCATCCCGGATGGCTTGGGGATGAGTAAATTATCATTTAGGCTACTCATTCAAATTGTCATTTTCTGGTGAACTATTCCTTTAATTATTATTTTGTGTTAACTAATGTAGTTAACTAATGTTAACAAATGAAACTTTATTGTAAAGTGTTACCAAACCAACCAACTGATCAACCACCAAAAAAAAAAAAAAACACACAGATCAAAATGAAATGGGAGTCACATGTGCTGTCTTGTGCATGAACATCAAAAATATGAAATCTTCCACAGTGTTGAAGACACATCCGAATAAATCTGGGAATTCTGCCAGTCAGAGGAAATTACCAAATGCCAGTTCGGAGCAGCCGGCCCAGTTAATGATCACTACTCAGTTTTGATCAAGCTCCTGCACTTCAAATATCAATGATAACCATTAAATTACTATAAAATAAGGAATACTGATAAATAGACTACAAACCACTGGAGAAAACAGTATTGTAATTGAACTGACCTAAAACCGTTTTAATATCAACTGCGTGGGTGGCTCATTTGAAATATATGAGGAAAGCTTTATGACACCCTAATAATATTTTACAGTGAAGTGTTCAGCCGTCTCGTAGAGAGACAAGTCAGACTAGATAAATTACTAGCAATTTTCAAGATGATGTTCTGAGATAAAGGATCCTGTGTGTTGTTATAAGTGTCATTAAACTATCCATCAAAAAGCCAAACCACCCTCGCTGCCCGCAAACCATTTACAATTGCACTAAAGTGTTATCAGTTGAAACGCCTGATGTTTCCTTTTATTTATTTATTTTTTGTCATTTTTGTGTCTTTTATCTCCAGACAAAAAGGTTCGTTTTGACTTATGCTAATCGGGTTTACTTTATACTTTTTTTTTGGAAAACCAAAAAAGTCTTATTTTAGCAAAAATCGGAATCATCTCTAATTGAAGTGGAAATATGCTGTAGTCGTTTTTCCACTGCCTGCAAACTACACATATACCATGGGGCTAAAATGAGGGTGTATGCTGACAGGTCTCTGGACAGGAATATCTGTAAATATCACTGCCTGCTGAGTTTCCTGCTGACTACTGCCAATACAGACTGGGTGACAATTACCAGGTTCCAGAGAAAGGCTCAACCAAGACTCTGGGCTGATGACCAAACGGGTGACATTTCTAACTCATGTCCCCCTTTGGTGAGCAAACATTAGCGATCGATGGATCAAAACAGTTCTGATTTAAACAACACAGGGAAAATGTCAGTAACAATTAGCTGATTCGGTCATTGGCAGGGGAAGCAGTAACCTGCTGTTCAATGGCCTTTCCTGGGCGCCTGGTTCCACGATATTACCTTTCCCATAATAAAGAAGAGATAGCAACGTTTATGCCTCTGGAACGCCACTAATGGCAAACTACGGTCGGAACTGTCACATTTTCCACTTGCAAAGGTTTGAAGCAAAGAGAGGGTGAAAAAATTTCCTCCAGCCTTTGAGGCTGAGAATGATGCATGCAAGCAAGGGCTCTGATCTTATTACTGTTGAATGATTGCCCCAAACCGAATTCAGAGGAATGAACAGTCGTACAATGGTGATTGGAGCTTAGAGAGAAATGGCTCAGCCCTGTGCAAAAGGTAACACAAAGAGCACACATCTAAAATACCCCGTTCCTTTCCACAAGGAGGACAAAACCTGCAGATTGGATTATTTCATTTGCAGAGAGTGAGACAGTGACTGGTAACCCTGTCATGATTAAGACTAATCTTTCGACAAAAATACAAAACAAGAAAAAAGATCTTGTGAATTAAATGAATTAATAAATAGCCACATTATCCATTCAAGAGAATAGAGAACGTGTATGTATGAGTAAATACAAGTACAGATGGTGTACTTGTCTGGCTTTTCGTTTTTTTATGATGTTTTTAATTTTTAATTTGTTTTTATTGTGTCTCTTTGAGGGGTCATTCTGCGGTGTTGCTACTGGAAAAACAGTAACACAGTTAGGTTATATCTAACTTTTGTTTGTTTATTGTTGATGTAGCAAACTATTTTAACATAAAGACCATTTGATGCATGACTAAAAGGTTACTATGTCTGTATGAAAGAAAGCTCTTTTGACAAGAAGCAGCTTTCAGCACCATGGACAGCGGCATGGTGCTTAAATGAGTGCATTATAATAATAAAGGGATAATTCATGCAAAAATGAAAATTCTGTCATCATTTACTCACCCTGACAGTGTTCTGTGGAATACAAAAGATGGTATTTTCCAAATCTTGGTGCAAAAATAAAATAAATAAATAAGGCAAGTAAATGATGGCAGATTGTTGACAGAATCATTTTGAGTGATTTTGAGTGGTTTTCAAATTACTTTCTTTGGTGGAAGAAAAAAGAAGATATTTTGACAAATTCTTGACAGAAGTCAAAGGTAAATAAAACTGTTTGGTTACCAATATTCTTCAAAATATCTTTATGTTCCACGGAAGAAAGTAAGTAATACAGATTTGAAATGACGTGGGTAAGTAAAGGATGACAGAATTTCAATTTTTAGGTGAACTATAAATACATAACAAAATTCTGTCATTTCAGTGTTTTGTCAATCTAATCTTCATGCTCAAGAAAGAACTAAGGAGAAGGTGGTAGTTGAAACATGTAATGGAAACATGTAATGGGAAATACATAGCAGAGTAAAAACATATTAAATAGGTAGGTGAAAACAACCCCCAGATGTGTCATTCCAGGATATAACCATGTAATTGAAAATCATTTTGAAATGGCACTCCGCTCCTACGGAAATATTACATCCGGCAGAGTTTGAAATTGTTCCACTAAAAATTAAACAACTCCTTATAGGCTGACCGCACTTTGACCTGGGTTATTTCAGATGATATCTCACAGCACTAACCTCTGCAGCCAATAACATTTCTATATATTGTAGGGAACGCTCCTGATCTCGTTCGGAGATATCAAGAACGAGGCTCAGCGCTTGGTGGACTGAAAAGGTTAATGAAGCCCCATGCTTAATTGTATCAGTGTCATCTGGGCCAATGCTGTTGATCCAATTGATCCATGGTCTCTGATCACATTTCACTAAAAGCGGATTCAGAATCACAGCAAGGGTGGCTGATTAGCAAGACAGACTCTCTGGTGCCCCACTAATTGGGAAAATTGTCTACAGATAGACACTCTCTCTGTAAACCCCACGTTTTCACCGAAGAGAATAGTCCCATAGCTTGCCATATATATTTACATGCCATGACCTTTGGGGCAGGTATTTTTTTCACATAAGAAAGAAAGAAAGAAAGAAAGCTATTGCAAGGCAAGTTTTTCGCTGAACGACTGATAATCTTAATATGTTCACATTATTTTTGGGTACAGTGCTCATTTCGTGGTGTCAACATTATATAAATATAACCTGCACATTCAGTATTTTGTGGGAAATGTCAGAACGACACCAAACGTGTGACATTTGCTGACTGAAATGCTCTTGTTCTCTTGTGCAATCCATGTCTACAACATCCAAGCCTTTGGAGATGACAGAGGTTAGAAATGATTTGTTTGCCTGTAAGCAGAAGTACAAGCCACTTAGGATTATATCCAATAAAAGTAAGCAATGTTAATGAGAATGTGTTTATCACTTTCAGCCTTCTACTCCACACTAAGACATGTGGACATTAAAATCCTCCGCTCTGAGAGGATGATTGTAATCGTAGGGATTTCACCTGTGCAAACCAAAACCATTTCGAAACTGTCTCTCTCTCTCCAAAAGAAATGAGACCTGTCAACAATAATGTTCCTCTAGACAAACACATTGAAATAAAGCTCTGTGCAGCAGATTAGGGAATGAGGATTAAGGGTCTGTTTGTCTTGGTAATTGCCTTTAGGAGATATTAAAACTAAAGATTTGCGCTAGTCCAGTGCCTTTGACCTTATTTAACCTTCCGACAGAGGCTGATATCTCCAAACAACTACAAACAGCAAGAGAGAAAAGGATGGTTTCTGTCTTCTAAACTATATTTACAGATGCTCAAATTGGATTCAGTATGTGACTGATATATTAAAGTTTACACATACAGTGTGGTCCAAAAGATTCCAGTTAAAAATACTATAGCCTAGATATATCCAATCATGTGAACAAAGGTGCATGTTATTTTGTTATGCTATTATTATCAGGCCTACCATACATTCTTCTCTGCAACAGTAAAGCCAAAAATGAACAAAAATGCTCTTTACTTACATTAAAGTGCAATTAGACTTAAGTTTGAACTTTTTAACAGAGCAACACGGCTGTGAATATTAAATCCACATTTACTGTGCAAATAGCATCCTCTTAACACCACTGGTGTGAAAACCTCATAAACAGCAGTTTTAAGCAGAGAGCTGTTTACTTTAGGGTCTCTGAGAAGTAATTTCGTAAAACTATAAACAATTTAATATAATTAAAGAATCGATTAAGGATCCACTCCAGGGTCGCAAGCAATTCGTGAAGACGCGGGGCAAATGAGAGTTTAAGCAGAAAAAAAAAATGCACTTAGTGCAATGGTAGCCTACATGCAGCTGGGCAGTACTCCTTTAAAAAGACAAACGCACGAGGAATATGAAAATATGACGTGACGTCAGGCGTCGTCTTTAAATATTGATCTCGAGCGCTTGACTGCCGCAAAGCCGCTCTTGAGAACTTTAGAAAGACACAAACATGAGCTGAGCGGCGACGAGGCGAGCGCTGCGCGGCTTCGCGTTTGGAACTTGGGAGCAAAATGTGCCTTTTAGACCTGGAATGTGAGATTTCCAAAACGGATTACATTTAGTAGGATGCTGTGTCATAACACCAGGTCAAACAAGAGGATTACTTTTAATATTTTAAACACTACATCAGCACAGAAGCAAGTGCGTTGCTGAGGTGATCTAAAAGTGACGCGACGCTGAAACTAAAGGGCAGTGGGATTAGGTTTGTTTTCGTTGATTTGGAAACTTTACGTTATTGATACCTGTTCTTCTCAGACTTTCTGTCATCTTATGTGTCCGGTAGGGAATATTAACTATCCTTTTCCCAAATGAGATGTAAGTTCGCGCCGTCGGAGTTGATGGGGAGAACGAGACAGCCATCAAACCTCACAGAGAAACTTACGGAGAAAAACATGCCGTCTTTTCATCCATGGAGACATGGCATATAGGTTCCTGTCCAGCCGAGTCGTGCCATCCTCAAACAGATTAAGCAGAAGATTTATTTTTATATTCACTATCTCTTTGTCTTTCATGTATCTATGCTACAGCATCCTCTTCTGCTCCGGTACAATCATGCCTAACCAGAGATTGGAGGAGCACCGCTGCGTCCGTTTGAAGAACGTGGGGAGTAAAAAACTTTTACAGAAGTCACATTATTGCACTATATCAGCGAAAGCGAGAGTCATCTCGGACGAGACGAGGGCTGTGGGTCTCTTAAACCTTACTGGCAACCAAAGCAAACATTCAGCCTTTCAGAAAACACAAGACTTGCTAGATCACAAGCAGAGTAATAACAGTAATTCGCCAAAATATGGGAATAAGAAGTTGCCCAATGCACTTATAGTTGGCGTTAAGAAAGGAGGCACCAGGGCGGTGTTGGAGTTCATCCGGATTCATCCAGATGTTCGAGCTCTTGGGACTGAACCACATTTCTTTGATAGAAACTATGACAAAGGATTGGACTGGTACAGGTAGGTTTCTTTTCTGGCTTTTTGCATTAGTATTCTGGATTCAAAATTTCATTAGGCAATAGAAAATCCACCATTATACAAGAAAACCTTGAACATTTAAAATGTACACAGTTTTACACAAGTGCTATCGTACTGAAAATTGGTCATCACAGTCATGCAGATATTCAGTGCCACAGCACAGCTGTAAGAATGATATTAATATTAATATTAATAATGAAGTTAATATTGAGTAACATGCATATCAGGTAAATACTGACCTGATAGTTTTTGTGTTTCTTTTTCAACAATGAAAATAGTTCCTAAAGAAGTCAAAGCATCATCTTTATGTGTCATAAAGCTGTGCACAGACAAAGCCTAAAAGGAACAGATAATATGAGTGGCGCAGATTTACCTTTGCTGCACAAAAGGTTTTCTAATCACTCCACTTCAGCTCCACTTTGGGTTTTACATTGTGTTATTAGTCAAGGAAACCTCATCATTAATCAATCAATAATAAATAATAAAAACTACAACACCAACAACTCAATGTCATTTTTCTTAAAACCGCTCTTTGCTCCAGGCGAATAAAACATTGTCTCCAATATTGTTTGCAAAGAAAAAAAAAACATAATTGTTCCACCTTTTAAAAACCTGCTCCAGGCAAACTCCATTCCCTCCTCCACTTTCACTGACAAACTGCTCACATACAGTGATAACGTTTAGTAAAAATTTTCAGTGTTGTTTTACTAAATGAGCATTCTTGGAATGCAGATTGGCCTGACAAATTTCTCAACAAAATTAAACAAAATATGTTGGTATTTCACAAAGAAACAATGCTCAGTACAAACTATTTGTGTGGCAGTACTGTTGTTAAATTGTTGATATTTATTTTGATTTGAAAAGGGGAAACTGAGATCCAGTTAAATAAAAATATGAATTAAATCATATGAATTCAAGAGCCACTCAAAGAAAATGTCGATTTTAGGTAAATCGCATTTTTCAAAATTACGCAAATCGTAAAAAAGAACTGCCTAATGGGTAAAATGTCATAAAGGTAAGATCAGCAGGGTGCAAAAATGATGAAAACGGCCTTTTTGCGGTGGCAGTAAGACAAGAGCTGAAAAATCGAACTGCTGACAAGGAGATGTTAGCAGTAAGTCATACTGAGAGAGCAGGAATGATAGCGTTTTGGCCAGAGACCCAGAGCGGAATGACACAGAGTGATTGCAGTGTTCGGCTTCAGGGGGAAAATATGCAGATAAAGGCCAATGGATCTCTTTCAAGAGTAAACCTTCCATAAAGCCTGCCAGGGAAAGGCATGGATCATATTGATCAGTGGGCAGATTAGAATCAACTCCTTCCTTCCTTCTTCCCTTTCTACTGATGGGCTGCCATTCAAATACCCATCGGGGAGCCGTTCGACTGTATGAGAAGTCTGTGTCGATTCTGTGTGGCGTGTAGTAGGGCCGTGAAGTAGTGGTCTCTGGGAGACAATATCATCCCTCCCTCTTCCAGCACGGCGTCTGCCTGCAGCTCAGCTTCAGTAATTGCACACACACATCACATCCCAGCTCAGACAGGACAGAGAGTGAAAGAGAGGACTCCCTGTGGGCCATGTCCAAACGTGAGGGGGAAAATCCATAGAAGCCAACAGTACATACCTGTGTGAGAGCAGCCCTTCAGCCATTAGCAGGTGTTGCGGCTTGTTCGGTCTGCTCGTCGTCTGGAAACCACAATAAAACACACTTCTCCTCTGTTTGTGTTCGTTTAGGGGCAACTCCACTCACCCACAGCCTACTGTGCTTAAATCAATTGAAGCGGATGTGTTTGTGAGATGTGTGGATCGATGCTTGTCCCTTGTATTTGGACATGGGGAGAAAAAGATGAGGAGGAAAAAGATGTAAGGAGAAAAAGAACCAGGATAAAGGGGGGATGAAAAGGAATTACGTGGCGCAGTATGACTGCTAAACAAACAAATGCCAACAAACAAGCTATTAATAGAGTAATAGATGTTCTTTTGTTAACTACAGCAAGATGAACCCATTATACAGTAGTTCTTGATGCCGGGAACTGTTTGCTTATGGCTATGCTGGTAATTAAGTCATAAAGCATATGTTGCTTTGATATAGGGTAGATTACTTACAAATTGTAGTCCATTACTGATTACAGATTACATGATGAAGACTGTATAGTTAATAATATAATCTTGGGTATACTACTTTTTAGATTACTTTTTTTCTTCTTCTTTTTTTTTTAAAATCAAACTTGTTTTAAACTTACCATTAAACTTACCATATTGAAATAAAAAAGTAGATATAATCATTTTTTTATATCAACATCATAAAATGCATTAAACATTACATTACACCAAGGTTTCCCAAACTATGCTTAATGTAAAAACTGCAGTGCCTTTGTGAGTTTATAAAAAACTATTAATTAAATAATAAAAAAATTAAAATAAACTAATTTAAACACTTGAACACTAAAAATATAAATATATAAATATCTTATTTGTTTACCAAATGTGACCAGTATCCAGTATCAGAGAACTGTAACCATGAAAACAACAATGATATTCCATGCCAGGGTTTGTAATTTTTTGTCCAGACTTCCAGAATCAACAATTACTGAAGGTCACTGGATATGATGATGACATCAGTGTTTCACAGCTATACATCACCAGTGACTTGCATATTATTTGTTTCATACGTGATCTAATAGATTGAGAGTTGCTTTTCCCCCTCAAATTCAGAACCATGGTTTGCGAATATAGTCAATGCTGAATTGTTTGATACACAGTAGGATTTTTTAAAAAGGAAAATGTAAAAGAGAGAAAAAAAAGAATTAGGGAAAATTAATAAATTAGTAATCATTTACTGCCATTGTATGAATATGTAATTAGTCATGTAATCCATAAATATTAACTGTAATCTGATTATGAGGTTTTAAAAATGTAATACTGTTTTTTTTATAATTTTATAAGCTTTATAATTAAACACACACACACACAAAACAACATGCCTGTAATATGTACACAAGCACACATTAACACATAAATACTCAGCTTCTCTTATTCTCACACTAAGAAACTCATCAATACTATTTGTGGATAGGTTAATTAAAATGCCACAGAGGCCAAGACACTGAAACAGTCCCCCTAATCCTTACTGAAAGCCATTTTATTTTAGCCACTGACATCTTACAATAAGAGGACCAATAAGGGTGGCAATAAAGGGCAGAAGTAATGAGAAAGATGAATTGCCTGATTAAGTCAAAAGTTCCTTATAAAGCCCTTTAATAATGTGTTTTAGAGTCTTGTTTTTCATTTTACTTCAATCTTTGTTTTGGCAAGGCCCATTCATTAAATTCATATAGCGTTGTTGAGATTACCCCTGGGTTTTTACTAGAAGTTGTCCTAGATGGAGCAAAAGCAACAATGTCCTTGCTTGAAATAATAAGATCTCCGGCATAGCTTAAAAAAAAAGCAAGGTTTCTGGACAATTTCGTTAATTGTTTTTTGAGTTTTGTATGCTCTACCACTCCTCTGAAGCGTACAAGAGAGATGCAATACATATGCGGCGATGCTCATTACTTTATTTTTAGAATGGACAAGGATCCTTATGGCCTCATTTGTTGTGGGCGAACCTGTTTTCCCATTACGAGTCAACACTCGTCAGCCTGCTGATGTAGGTTTCGTATTCCAGCGATTCATCAAATCAAACAAATACTCTGCACTACACACCATCCTGACTTAAAAGGGCATCTGCATTCTATTGATTTTACTATAGCTGGAAGTTCTTCAAGTAGATTCCCTAAGAAGTCCTCAGATTGTACCAGACGTCTTTTAACATTTGCTAGAGCCAAGAAATTCCTCCTGGTCCTCCATTAATTGGCTCGAAGGGGAAAGGAGCAGCGAAACACAACAGTCAGAAAGGTTGACGAGGACAGAAAGTTGGACAGAGCTTATTTAACTGGGAAAACCGCACATTCCTCCATGCACACGAGAGACCTTTCTATTCCCCTGCATCACTAGTGAGAATTGCTAATCCCAGCATGGTTCAGAGAGTTGTAGAACTTCCTGTAGCATTAATTACCTACACAATTCAGTCTTGAATGTGCCCCAGCAGGAAACAGCAAGCTACCGAGATGGTTTGTTTTGGCGATTTTAGTGTAAATTACTCATTAGACATGAGTGCCACTAGCAAGAGCGCCGAGTAAATAGGAGCTACTCTGAGGCAGTGTGTCTACCAATGGGAGTCCATTATGGGACTGACTGGATTAAGGATGAATGTTGAATGCTCCGAGTCACTCTAGAGACAAACCACAGAACCGCGGAGGAGCTGAAGGTGAGGGCTCAGATTCACTTAGAATACTTGAAGAGAAGCAGTCATCATATATTATCATACATTATGGCATTCCACTGGCCCTCTGCTGTGCAAATTAAATCGTGCATATACTGGGCCTATAAAACACATTTACCCCTTCACACATTGTGTGTTACTCTGTAATGCAAAGTAAAAAAATAAATAAAAAATACACTAAATAAATTACAAAAAAATAACATACTTTGTGCATTTAATAAAATCCATGCCCTTGCTTTTACGCATGTAAATTATGATTAAAAAAAGAACTAAATGCATTCTTCATGCATTTAATAAAATTCATGCCCTTGCTTTTACATATGTAAGTTACAAAAAAAAGAACTAAATGCATACTTCATGGATTTAATAAAATTCACGCCCTTGCTTTTACCCATGTAAATTACACCTGAAGTTTTCTCTATACACATTAACATGACCTGCGACCACCAGTGCTGCTGTTTCACGTGCAGTGAAAATACACCTTTGCGTGGGAGAATACTCTCCAATGTAGTACATTTCCAGAAAAGGGGTGCATCATAAAGACCAAGGACACACTTCATAAACCTGCCTCATATAGTGAGAAGAAATCCTTTGTTGGAAAAATATGTCTCTTGAACCTTTAACACCACACGTTGTGTTTGGTGATAACCTAACATTGCACATTAGAACACGTTCCTGACAGTGAAGCACTGGGAGAAGTTTTTTGTGGATGCTTCGCAGTTCACAAAGACAGGGGAAATGAATGGTGCTGCAGAAAAAAAAAAATTGAGAGGAAAACGTGCTGCAGTCTGCTGAAGTACTGAGACTTGGAAGATGATTAATCTTCCAACAGGACAATGACCCAAAAATATACCAAAAAATATAATAGTCACACTGGAGTGGAGAGAAAAGTTCATGCTCTAAAGTGGCCCAAATCAGAGTCACTCCAGATTAATTATACGCATAGGAAAAATGACTTGTTATTCATCAACAGTCCCCATCAAACTTGGAGTATCAGCAGTTTTGTTAAGGTTAACAGTTATGTTCTGCATCACCTATCTTGACCGAAGAAAACAACAGCTGGAGTGAGGGAGAGGAATACTAATGTACCCAATTATTATCTATTTTTTATTTGTAGAACAGTAAAATGTTTGGATTTTTCCCTTTGACATCATAGAGCACTTTGCATCGATGTGGAAAAAAATCAAAGAGATTTTATAGCGCATATATGGGCACCAGAGAGGGCTATAGATATCATTTTTCACTTTTTTCAGGCTCCACTGCGTAAATATAACCATTCCCCATTTTAAAATCAATTCACAAGCCAATGCATATTCACAAGTGCACCTTATGGGAGAAGATGGCGGTGGGAGATGGTGTGCAGTGAAGTTATTTGTCGCTACTGGATGCCATTTTAGTCATGACTTCTTTGGGAATGGCTCCAGTGTCTGCCACTGTACACATCATCTATGACCATTACCCTTCAGTAGCTGCATCAAGAAAAAAAAAAGGAATAGTGTGTACATAGAGTATGTTATTTAAGGCATCTATTTTCATGCAATTGGACAAGTCATTAAAGTGAGAATTTGCAATGACATTTTGTTTAGATCACACTTTACTTGTGCTTTAATGAATCACGTACGAGATGAAAAGCAGGTATTCGGCATTGCGTTCAGGTGTCCTCCGAGCCATTTGCATTTCTGCCACATACTGCGTAAGCCTGCCTCTCATTATTCCATGGTAATGTTCCCATTATATCCTGCAGCTTTGCAATGAACCCTTTAAAGCAGGAGAGAAAAATAGCTCTGAAGAGGCAAGTAAACCGAATACGAAGTTACACCCGGCTGGCATGCCATGACACAAGCATACATAGCTGGATGTCTACTTGAATACCTAACGCTATGGATGCGACCCAACAATGAATTACAGTCATCTGAAACACTGACACAATTAACTACTAAAACTCACCAGAGAATGTGCAGTTTGCAGACCTCGGATTTGGGAGGCCATGCATTTTCTTTGTGGGTGGATCAGACCCGGTCCCTGTTGGACAATGAAAGCTTTGGCTCTCCTCGCTTTTCACTTCTATGACCTTCTAAAGCGAGCAGTACTCTGTCTGTGGCTTTGAAATGAACGATAGCATATTGTGTTTTGACAATGCCACTGATACAAGACTGAAATTAATTGGGATAATGAAGCAACAACACTATAAGACTTATCGAATTTTGTAATCACTGATATAATGAGTATGATTTTTTTTTTTTAACAAAACCATCCTACACAGTTCTTAGCTGTGTGAAATTTGAAGCAATTTAACAAACTGAGATGCTTATATTACTCAGTATGATTGAGGCTAATTAGGCTGTGTCCCAAATGTGGCATAATACACCTTTTCTATGTATTAAGTACTCTACTGTCTAATGTATAAACTTTAAAATTTTAGAAATTGCAACAATAGGGTAATTCATTCATTTTCTCCATAGGGAAATAGATTTTTAACAATACTGCATAAATCTTTAAAAACTGAGCTCTTATGAATTTCTGGTGAAAAAACTACATTACCCATGATACAGAAAATACAGAAAATTCCACCAATCAGAGAGTCACAGGGAGCAAAGCACCCCAAAAGAGATCTTTAAGCTA
>JAFVLL020041039.1:0-18681 GCA_021397915.2 Tor tambroides
TAAGGCTGTGCTAACTAGTATTTTCCTCCCGCAGCGCGCGGGCAGACCGGCGGGGAGACTCGTGAAGACGAAAGGCAAGAAGAGTTAGTCAAATTGTTAGGTCAACTTTAAAGCACATGTAATCGCCTTATTTGTTTTATACCAATGTTCTCTGTAAGGTATAAATACGTTTGAGTTAATAAATGTCTGTAAGAACATCGGGTTGATTATATTTGTGTTATTTTGTCAGGTTAATGCTTCAGCTAGAGATGATGCGTTGCGCAGGTGTGGAAACTTGATGAATTGTGTTAATTGGGTTTCTAGCTTTAGTAATAGCAATCATTCTCGCTGCATAAGATACCTGTCTGTGATGCAATGCCCTGTTACACTGCATTTATGTGTACTAATTACGGTTTCTATAGCCGTGGCATCATTATGATGGTATTAAGAGGTGGATTAATTCATGTAGTATGCCACTGTAGGCCTAGGTATGAAATGCACGGCCCGCCACTGCCTAACACATTACCCAGTCCATATCAGTATAGATATCCAGCATGATACTTTTCCCCATTGAGATCTGATGTGTTTTCAAAGTGTTCCTTTAATTTTTTTGAGCAGTGTACATAAAGTCGATAGTTAGCTAGAAAAATAACTCCAGAGAAGAGAATTTTGACATACTATGTGTAATATATTATATTCATTATATTTTACTTAACCTGTCGTCTTCATTTTTTTAATGTATGTTTGAATAAATCTGTCATGAGAATGTGCAGAAAGACTTCAGATATGATAACAGACTTCATATCTGACATAAAATATATAAAATCATGGCACAGTGGCTTCATTTGTTATGATGTCTTGAGTAGGGGGCGCTGTTATGGTTTTTGGGCCCCCTGTACAGCATAGCCCCCCTTAAATCACATTCTGGGGCCGGGGGGGGTCCCCCTTGGTGGAAATCATGTTCAGGTGGGGGTTACATTGGGCCCCCTCTCTATTCAGGACCCTTGGTATCATCCTAGGCAGGGCAAGGCAAGTTTATTTATATAGCACATTTCATACTCAAAGGTAATTCAAAGTGTTTTACATAAAAATGAATTAAAATAATCATAAAAATATTCACAACAATATAATTATAAAAATTTGAAAAATTATTTAAAAATGATTTAAAATGAAATAAAAAAAGAATTAAAAAAATGAAGATACATTAAATACAATGCAGCCATTTGGACGTAGCCTTATTCGTAGCCTATTCCTTACAATATTATAATCCGGGCGCCAGGTAGATTTTAACCTAGCAAATAGAATTTAGAATTTAAATGAACACTTTCTAACCCAGGATAACTCAAACCACCAGTTACTCCCACAAAACAAATCAACACAAAGTAAAAGAATCATGCCATTCAAAGGTGTAGCTGAGAAAATGTAATTGATATGTTGTTCACTTACAACAAAACAATTTTCAAAGCTTTGACATGACTACTGAAACTAAGGTCTGACTCCAGAATCAGACCAAGAATCTAGTCTCTCTCCGTCCGCCCACTGCCTGGACTACTGGCAGTACAGACTAAGTACACCCGGAGAACAGCAGACTGCCTAAGTTTCCTTTTTGTTAATAAACTATTTGTATTTGCCTGTCTTTGCCCTTGGGTCCTTTTTCTGTGACAACTGAATCTGGTGTAACATGTTCTCTTCTCGTGCAGGAAGCATTTTCCTCAATAGGTGCAGTGCTTGTCACCCAGTCATCTGAACTGCAAGTGCCCAATAGGAAATTCCACTGAGGTGGGATTTGCTGCCTTGACACAGACTAGGGAACAGCAAGCCTTGTCTATTGTGTGTCTGTCACAGTTTAGTTCAGTTTTAGTGTTGCTTTTGTCCTATGACCTAGTTTTCCTTGTGTTCCTGTTTTTAATTAGTTAATTTGCACACCCGTGTTGGTTTTGAGTTGATTACCCAGTGTATTTCTAGCCCTATGTGTCTTTGGTTTGTGCTTGGTCTCATCACTTTATGGTTGTGTGATACCGTGTTCGCTGTGTTTATTAAAAGTGTTTTGAGATTATATCTCTTCTGGTCATGCCCTCTCTTCCAACACACGTTGTGGCAGAAGACCAAACCTAAACTGACTATGAAGGACAGAAGACGCTAAGCCACCCAAAGGCAGGACAACGACATTCCCTTCATCATGCCCCACGGAGATCTGAACTAGACTATAAAGAGCTACATCAACTTTGCACTGTGGATGAAAGGATCCGCATTCACTGATTACATCAGTGTCCAGCCCCAACATGCAGACTAGACTTCTGGCAGCGTGGCCCTTAGCCCAGCTAGTCGTCATCCCCGTGCAACACTGGCTTCATCCAGCCCTTGCCTTCTGTCTTCACTGTTTCTCTCCAGCAGTCGGTTTCCTGTCTCTCCTCTGGTTCTGTCCAGCCCTAAACCTTCTGTGTCTCCGTTGGTTCTGTCCAGCCCTAAACCTTCTGTGTCTCCACTGGTTCCGTCCAGCCCTAAACCTTCTGTGTTTTCTATGTGTCCCTCCAGCCCTGACCCTCCTAAGTCCCTCAAACTCCCACCCATCCTCCCAATTTCACCTCCACCTTCTAGTTCTGTCTTTGACTCCATCCTTTCCCCTCTATTGCCTGTCACTTCCCCTGCTCACTCTCTGCCAGCTGCGGATGATGCTGCACCTCATCAGCCTCAAGTTCCGCCATCTCCACCATGGACTGTTACTCCACATGCTCTGCCAGTCTTCCTCATCCCTCTGGCACCTCTTTGGACAAGCATCCATCTACCTCCACCTTCTATTCCAGCAAAGCACTCAGCCTTGTCTCCGCTGCCACCTGTCATCACAGTTTGTATCGGGTCTTCCAGTCTCAAGCTCCGCTCAGGAATGAGAATCTCCTGTCTCTGCCTCCAACCACTGGATCCTTGAATTCTCCTCAGCCCTGCGACCCATCGACTCCAACTTGGCTCCTAGCTCCCTTGTCTCCACTGTGGCCCATTATCTCATTGGCTCCACTCGTCACTCCAGCTCCACCTTGGTGTTGACCACCCGCCGCCTCAGGATTCCACTCCAACGTGGTCTTCCAGAACCACGTCTTCACCTCGGTCATGGGAGCCTGCTGCTACGGGATCCTCTGTGTTGCCCAGGCTCCGTGTCTGCTTGGGTCTCCATCGCCGGCATCACTGAAGGAGCTCGAATCCCTGGTTCCACCTCCCAGGCCTCCAAGTTTTCAAGTAATCTGGAAGACTTCGGATGGTTCGTATGCAATTGATTAGAGTCTGAGCTAAAAATCTGCAGGGCAGAATGTTAGCCCTCCAAAGAACAAGCCTTGGCACAGGGTTAATTCCTTGGTGATTCTAATTATCCTGATGACTAGAACACACTCTTTCATGTGTTGGGTGTAGCACAGTGTGGTAGGCATATTATTCCCTTAGCACCAGCTACTGACACAGCATCAAAGTGACTTGAAAGGGATTAAACTTTCAACATAAACATAACCTTGTTCCCGTCATAGGAGAGAAGGAGAAGCTGCCTATAGTTGCCGCACAACTGATAACTCACTGTTTAGAGAGTATGGTAACACTCAAATATGGAGTGGATTGTCAAACATCATCTACACTGACACTATGTTAAACAGCTTCAGAGATCACTCAAGGGTAGAGTTTCCATAGTGTCAGCTACCTATGCAGCAAATTTTTCCCTTCTTTCAGGGAAGAACTACCAGTTACTAAGAAAAATGAGCTAACAACATTGAAGCTACTCAAAGAAGCAACATCTTAAAAATATAACTAGCTGAATATATAGTTTACAATACAGCAGATGATATAATTTAATAATAGCTGTAGTTGTCTGGGATAAAAACAATGGTTTTGAATGAATTTCATTCTCAAGGGAAATAACATCAAATTGGACTGATGAATTTACATTAAACACAGCTAAAATTTAAATACACACCAATTTATTATTTTTACATGTAATATTTTTTTTACACAGATTTATATGTATACTAACATATATATTTATAAAATTTCATACATTTCTAATTTATACTAACATTACATATGAAAGAGAGGACCATTGTTGTAAAAAAATAGCTTGTTAAAAAGCAACACTATTTTGAAAGCAGCAGAGGCACTCTCACACTACTGAAAATTGTTTAGTCAAGTTAGCAATATTGTTGCTTTTCATTCGTTACTCCACCAACACTGGCATTTACAGTCTCTTGCAAAACATTTATTACACATTAGTAGGGCTGCCCCCTAATAGTCGACTAACCGTTAGTCGATCAGAAGAGGCTTGGTCGACTAAAATTTTATTAGTCGCTTAGTCGCATAAAAAAAAAATCCACTGGTGAAGTCAAGCAGTCCATGAAGAACAGATCGTAAAAGGCAGGTCTATGGTAATACAGTACATTCAAAAGCTCGCCTATCATCCATCGACCTCAAATATGGCTTATCATCTGAAATATGTAAGCATTAGCAAGTTTACACGGCCTAATGTTAACCTAGAGAAATGTGCGCTATTGTGTCTGTGCGGAGTGTGGAGCTGAATAGTAGCGCTCACTGCAGGACAGATGGAGGCGCCGGTGCGCTCACTTGCTCTTTTGCTCATACAGATAAGAGTAATACACCCTAAAGAGTCTACGTTTATTTGTGTGCACTCACAATAACAACAAAACATGGCTCTTTTGTAAAATAATGAAAGCAAACAGGATGCGCTTTCCATCTTGGTCTCTGTGAACTTTAGCATGAAACTGCGAAACTCTGTGTAGATTTGCCTTACAGATATGAAAAAAAAAACATATCTATAAAGAGCGAAATGTCTACTTTCAAATGAACCAATTCAAATGGAAAACAAATGTTCTCCGATTATATAATCCGTATGAAACATGCATACAGGCGCATCACTACTGCGGAGATGACGAGTCAGTGTCACCGACTTCATCTCTTAATCTAAAACCAAAGAAAGCACTAGTGTATTAATACATTTTTAAAATGTTAATGCAGCCTCCTTACTGTTCTTCCCTGACACATTCATAATCATTACTTCTGCCGGTGCGCTGTGGCCAGTGTTGGGAAGGTTACTTTGGAAATGTAATAGGTTACAGATTACAAGTTACCCTGTTTAAAATGTAATAAGTAGTGTAACTTTTCAATTACTTTATTAATTTAACATCACATTTGATTACTTTTTGATTACTTTTCTAAATTTCTAACATTTTCAACTGTTAATCATTTTGAAACATTTAAAGCAGGCAGGGTTAACCTTACAGTAGTGCTCAACACTGATTACTGTCAAACTCCATCACTTGAATTAAGATTTCATTCAATTAAGCAAGGGATAATGTATATCTTTATTTTGCGAAAAAGTAAATAATTAGACACAAAACACTGACCTGAGTTTAAATATTTGAACGCAAAGCTTCCATGAAGAAAGCAGTTGCTAGCAAGCGGCAAGTTCAAACTAGACGGACATTTAAGGGATACAGTGCAGTCATACTACTTTTATTACACAACATTTCATCCCCATAAATAATTAAGTACTAGTACTTACAGTACTAGTTTGTTAGTTATCTTATAATCCATTACAGTGTACAAAACAAAATGGCAGCAGCTGCGTTTGTATGAAACGAGAGAGCGAGTCCACGATACCAGGATGACAGAATTAAGAAATTGTACACATAATATTGAATTGAGTTTTAATATTTTATTAGCTAACCAAATGCAAAGCTTCCACCAAAAAAACAAAAAAAAAACAGTTCCTAGCAAGCGTATAGCACCGACTTAAGTTACCCGGATGAGTCTGTGTTATTAGCTTTTACCAGTTGTTATCGGGGAATAACATACCTTGGAATGTCACGACTGACCAATCAGAATCAAGCATTCCACAGAGCTGTGTAATAATTTAATCTAAAGCACAGCCACCACAAAATCACACTTAACACCTCTTATTTACTTTGAGATCATTCTGAGGTTAAATACAGATTTAAAATCATAACAAGAAATAGTTTAATAGCTATGATACTGGTTTTGAAATCAAATGTTTGCATAGTTATGACAAGAAACACTGGCATCAAACAATGCCTTGAAAAAAAAACAATGGTCACACTTTAGAATAGGTAAAACTTGTTAACTATTAACTATGACTTTTCCCTCAATAAATTCTTAATTTGTTGCTTATTAATAGTTAGTAAGGTAGTTGTTAAGTTTAGGTATTGGGTAGGATTAGGGATGTAGAATAAGGTCATGTAGAATAAGGCATTAATATGTGCTTAATTAGCACTAATACATGGCTAACATTCTAGTAATATGCATCCTAATAAGCAACTAATAGATGTAACCGTAAAATAAAGTGTTACCAAAACAATTTATCTTAAAAAATAAAGCATATGCATACACCCAAATAGGAAATAAAACAGTTATCGAATAAGCATGTGTCCTATTCCGTCCTAAACTGAAACATTGGTGTCTCATTTTAGAGCAGTCAATGCAATTTATAAAAGAAGTCAATTAAATCTGTATGGGGGTGTGAAAATATTCAGATGTAACCCCCTTTGTAATCATTAAAATTTTCAAAAGTGACTGTAATTTAATTACACATTTTTTCTCAGTAACTGTAACTAATTACAATTACATTTATTTTGTAATTAAATTACATAATTTCGTTACATGTAACTAGTTACTCCCCAACACTGGCTGTGGCAAGCTTTATGCGTGTGCTTGAGTGCTTATTAGGCTATGTAGGCAATTACAGGCTTTTTATAATGATTTAAATGGTTTATTAATAAATGTGTGTTTATTAAAAAATGTTGACTAATGCTTCAGATGAACGACTACTAGTTGACCAGAAAAATCTTTAGTCGAGGGCAGCCCTACACATTAGTTACTGTTGTACTATTGCTCAACTGCATTTAGACTGCAATATGAACTCTGCCATAGAAGATATAAATTGCTAACTGATTAGTCAGTTGGTCTGGCATCACAAAAAGGTTGAAGCGTGATAGTCCGGTTCGAGTGCCGAGGTAAGCTATCTCCACCCCTTTATCGGAATTCCTACCAGGACAAAGAGAACCACAGAAACACATAATGAATAATGAAGTGTACAATAAACAATTCAGGAATTAAAAAATTCTATAGTTAAAGTCAACATGAAATGGTATTCACAACCCATTTGACCTTGCTATATAGTTTACAAATGGGGAAATAATCGGATGCTCTAAAGAAGGCATTCCACACTTTATTGGCAAGATTTTACAAATGGCTGAGAAAAGGCTACTGAAAAAAACAGTAGCTGCTTGGTTAATATTTATTTGAAAAGAAAAGTTGTTTCAGAAGCCAGGCAATATATTACATTGTGATGAAAGATTATAAAGACATTTTTGGAATAACATGCACTATAGAAATGTATTAAGAAAATATGTACTGCTCTTACTCGGATTTATTGAGCGCAAGACTGGTCCAGTATGCTTCCAGTGGTGCTGTGACCACAGCATCAAATATAACTTCCTGGATCAGATCCTTATCACCTACCAAAACAATCAAGATACTATCAAAATAATTCCCTCCCCCAATACACACACACATAACTCATGCTCTAATATATTCTATTTTTTAATATATCTTCAACTCTATAATATATATTTTAAAGAGTTGCTGCCTATCATGAAACTGCACCCAACAGTATTTTTTTTTAATGAGGAATACATAAGCCGTGTATACACTCTCTCTATCCTAATGGATAGAGAGTTGGAATTATAACCCGAAGGTTGTGGGTTCGAGTCTCAGGTCCGCCAGGGATTGTAGGTGGGGAGAGTGAATAACCAGCACTCTCTCCTCCCTCAATACCATGACTGAGGTGAGACCCTTGAGCAAGGCACCAAACCCCCAAACTGCTCCCCGGGCGCCGCAGCATTGGCTGCCCACTGCTCTGGGTGTGTGTTCACTACTGTGTGCATGCACTTGGATGGGTTAAATGCAGAAGACAAATTCTGAGTATGGGTCACCATACTTGGCCACACACCACTTCCCTTTCCCCCCTTTCCTAAACATTGGGCAACACAAAAACAAAGTGGAATCTTCAAAACAAATGTTAGTGTTGATACAGTATGCATTCAACTTACACTTCAGATGTGGTTCCCCATTAAAATACAGCTTGATGGCATCAATCTGAGATAGGAAACTGTGTTCTGGATGTTCCTCTGTGTTACAGTATGTCCTGAAAATTCAAACCAATCTGTCACACACATGAAAACATCAAACACATTCTGTAGACTCCGAATAAAACAT
Source organism: Tor tambroides (assembly GCA_021397915.2). Taxonomy (NCBI): domain Eukaryota; kingdom Metazoa; phylum Chordata; class Actinopteri; order Cypriniformes; family Cyprinidae; genus Tor; species Tor tambroides. The sequence continues at coordinate 8,263 of JAFVLL020041039.1, forward strand.
TTTAAGATACTACTGTACCATTCATTCGCTAATAAAACATCTGGATGCTCCAAATCATGTAGCCCTGAAACAGAAGAAACATCTGTTTCATGCTGTTGCTTAATGCTGCTTCAGATTCATACTGTATGACATGATATTGCCCAGCAGTATATGATCCTTAAATAGCAACATCCGGTGATGAGGAACATCAATTCTAATTCTTAACAAACAATCTGATCTGCACACCTAACCTAAGTTTAAAATCAGTAAGAAATGGTTGGTGGATAAGAATGTTGTTTAAACCCCCAACCACAGCCGTAAACCTAAGCACGGTTTTCTGAAATGAGAGGTCTCTCTGTATTTGTTTATTAGTCTATTAAATGTTTATGTTTCAGTGCTAATAAATAAAAAAGGTTAAGTACTAGGACGTTGACATGTAATCATCTAGCAATCGTGTTATAGCGCAAGCTGATTGGCAGCTGCTGTATTTGCAGATAATTAGCTTGCTTGCTTATACACTCAATGTTTTTCTGATATTCTACATTCCACGAAGATAAGTGAAAGATCTATATATTATCTTAAATTATCAAATACTATTGTGAAGTCTGCATTAATCCTTTCCTTAAATACAGCAATCAAGCATAGAAGACGAGCTGAATGAGATGCAGATTCACTCTCTGCCAGCAGGTGGCGCTTAAAACGTTTCCTTGGTTTCCGCTGTAAACAAAGCAGCGCTACATTTATGAACTTTAATATGCATTATTGGCAAGATGAAAAGAAAAAATACCATCTAAACTTTTCTAAAGACAGTAAGTTCCCCTCAGACACACATTCATATAAACTCCTAACCCTAACTGAATCGCGATTTATTTAGGTTCTCAACCGATTTGAATCATCACATATATGAATCAATTTTCAACCGGCTCACGGTTAATCGTTACATCCCTACAACCAACCAAACATAAAAAAACAATCATGCTGTATAATGCAAGTGGCAATGAACTGTGCTGTTTGTCATAAAAAAGGAAACATGATTTTGTTCTCGTTCTCATAGCAATGTTTATGGCTGGCAAATAGTCTCAGTCACCCACCATTTACAGGAGTGAGAAATCATTTGTAAATCAAATTGCAGGAGTTATTTTCTTTCATCTCTATCAGCTTTCAATGAGACATCCTGTTTGTTAATGACACACATAGCTTAGATACGCAGTCGTTTTAAGTCATTAGTTAAATAAAACTTTTATTTAATAGTTACATAAAAGTTAGTTATATAAAACAGCTCAAGTACACGAGTTAAGTCTCTAGATAATTCCTGCCTTTGCTTGCCCAGATACACATTCAGGGCACATTCTAAAGGTAAGCCATGCAACAAGTAAACACTGTCCACTAGCATTACACCTTTCAGCCCACACAAATACAGCTAATAAACATGCATTTCACAGTACTGGTCTTTAAACTTAAAATTGACTTAAACTTATAAATTAAAAATTAGCTGGCCTGTTGAAAAACAGGACATTCACCCAAAGAGAAAACTAGACAAATGCTTCCTGCATGCTAAGCTGCTACGTCCATGCAGGGGCTTTCCGTTTTTTTCCCCCAATCTCCACACTAAAGGCTGATTTGTAGTTCTGCGTCAGACATACGTCGTAGTCTCTATGCTGTAAGTTGTGCGTCGGTTTTCATTTATGCTTCTGCGTCATTGTACACGTCGACGTGCAGTGCACATGCAAACCGCTAGTCTGCAGTGTCCAAGGGCATGTTGCTTGTGTAACCCACAGTACCACGGCAAAAGCTGAAGAAGAAGAAGCTTATCGGAGAAGCATCAGCTGTGACGGTGGAAAATAAATATCAAATAACAGATAATTTATTTAAACCTACAAAAAAGAGACCACTGTATTAAAATGCAAAAAACACACACAAAACTCAAACACATACGGAGGGAGGGATATTAGCAGACCAATCACAGCCCTTGTGGTCCGCGCAGAATTGATGTGCTGTGACATTTTTGGAGAGGTGCACTTCAGGCTATGCCATAGCCTACGCATACTACGCACAGCTTCCGGCATAGCTACAACATAGGTTCGACACAGAAGTATAAATCAGCCTTAAGGTGTCAAGATTGTGGGGGAAACCTTTTTCTGCCTGCATCTTCAGTCCCACAGTTACAAATCATTACAATATTGTGGGACTGAGAGAACAGGGCTATGGGGGCGATGCCTCGGGTGGAGCAGATGCTTGTGGGATCTGGATCTGTCCCCTGAGTCAATTACTGAGGGCAAGAGTGGTGTCCACCTCATCACACGGTTCCCCTCTCTCCTCAGTGCCCCCAGGAGATCGGTCGGTTAACCCTGCCACCTCTGGTGCTTCAGGGCACAGCGGTCTCCAGAGAGTGTTGTTCTCAGTGTCCTCCCGGGGAAGCTTGAATCCTCCAAAGAGGTTATTAGAACGGTCAGTTCCTTTGTTCCCTGTCGGTCATCCACTTCAGGGCATCGAGCTGGCTACTCAAAGGACACCAGAGGTCAGTTTCGAGAGGCTAATTCCCCTTGTAGACTATTTGACAGTGTGGAAGCATCTGACAAATGTATTTCAATGGGTCCTGCTGACTGCAGAATGAGGGTACAGAATCCAGCTTGGTTCTCATCTGCCACGATTCTACAGGGTCGTTCCTACCCTGATGGACACCGAGCAGGCTCTGGTTGTGGAACAGGAAGACTCTCTTGGGGAAGGAGGCCATAGAACGTGTTGCTCCTCTCTCTCGAGAGAATGGATGGGGGTTGCGTCCTGTTTTAGATCTGTCAGCTGAATCGCTGTCAAGAAACTTATGTTCAAAATGCTGACAATCAAACAGATTATGACTCAAATCAGGACCGAGGTCTGGTTTATCACATTAGATCTGAAGGATGCATTGTTTCCATCTTTCCTGAAGTTCCCGAAAAAGAAGTTACTGAGATTTGCTTTCAGGGACAAAGCATACTAATATTGGGTTCTTCCTTTTGACCTAGTACTTTCACCCATCACTTTCATCACATGCGTGGATGCTACTCTGACTCTTGTGCAAATCTAGGTCATTTGAATATTGAACTATATTGACTATTCGTTGATATTAGCTAAATCAGAGCAGATGGCAGCTCATCGAGATGTCATCCTTGCCCATATCAATGTGCGGGTGTTAAGGCTGAGAAGAGTGTGCTTTCTTCAGCACAGAGGACCACTTATCTTGCCGTGGTATGGGATTCAACGATGATGCAAGCACATCTGTCTCCTGCTCGTATCGAATTGATTCTTGCAGCCATGAAGAAAGTCAGTCTAAGCCAGTCACTCACTGTGAAGCAGTTTCAGAGACTGTTGGGTCTGATGGCCGCTGCATCCAATATCCCGATACCCTTTGGCCTGCTGTACATGAGACCCTTGCAGTGATTTACGACCAAGGAGTTTTCCTCAAAGAGCAACACGCTTTGCATGATTAAGGTCACGCAGTGATGCCTTCATACCTTAGTCATGTGGAAGAATCCTTGGTTCTTTGTCCCATGCTGGGAGCTTCTTGTCATCATATAAGGCTTACGACAGAAGCAATCCTCACAGCCTGGGAAGCGATCAAGAGTGGTCGCTCAGCTCAGGGTCAGTGGAAAGACACACATCTTTCATGGCACATCAATTGCCTGGAGATGTTGGCCATGTTTCATGCACTGAAACACTTTCTCCCAGACTTGAGAGGCCATCATGTGCTTGTCCGTACAGACAACACATCAGTGGTCTCTTACATCAAACATTAAGGGGGTCTGCCATTTGCAGGTTGGCACACCAGATCCTCATGTGGGCTCAGGCAAAACTGCTCACCCTGAGGGCAGTCTACCTCCCTGGGCACCTCAATCAGGGAGCAGAAATCCTGTTGAGGCAGGTGCTTAGGCCCGGGAATAGAGGCTCCACCCCAAGGTGGTGGAGTAGATTTGGTGGAGGTGGACTTGTTTTCATCTCAGGAAATGATACACTGTCCCCTCTGGTTTTCCCTAACGCATCCAGCTCCTCTTGAACTGGATACCACGGCGCAGGTATGGCTGAGGCTGCGTCTGATCCCAGGAATTCTGAAGAGAGTGTGCCTTATGGTTCTTGGACCTGGTGGGCCTCCTCAACAGTTCTCCGTGGGAGATTCTTGTTAGGAGGGACCTTCTCTCTCAGGCGGGGGCTCAATCCTTCACCCTCACCTGGAGTTGTGAAACTTTGAGTTTAGCCCCTGAGGGGGCAAACCTTATAGCTTTCGGTCTCTCAAATAAGGTTGTTGAGACCACTCTCCAGTCCAGAGCTCCCTCCACAAGGAAACTGTACTCCTGGCTCCCTATTAAACATAATTAATTTGGGGGCAGTCGTGGCCTAATGGATAGAGAGTCGGACTTGTCACCCAAAGGTTGCAGGTTTGAGTCTCAGGTCCGACAGGGATTGTCGGTGGGGGGAATGAATGTCCAGCAGTCTCTCCACCCTCAATACCTAGACTGAGGTAAGACCCTTGAGCAAGGCACCGAACTCTCAACTGCTCCCCAGGCGCCGCAGCATTGGCTGCCCACTGCTCCGGGTGTGTGTGTGTGTTCACTGCTGTGTGTGTGCACTTGGATGGGTTAAATGCAGATCACAGATTCCGAGTATGGGTCACCATACTTGGCCACATGTCACTTTACTTTCACTTTTTCACTTTATTACTTATAAAGCCCTGAATGGTTTAGTACCTCAGTATTTGAGCAAGCTCTTATAGCATTATAGTCCTCCACATTCGCTGCATTCTCAAAACTCTGGCAATTTGATAATACCTAGAATATCAAAATCAACTTCGGTGTCTGATCCTTTTCCTGTTTAGTGCCCAAACTCTGGAATAATCTAACATTGTTCGGAAGGCAGACACACTCTGTCAGTTTACATCTAGATTAAAGACCCATCTCTTTAACTTGGCTTACACATAACACACTAACACATTTCTAATATTCAAATCCGTTAAAGGATTGTTAGGCTGCATTATTTAGGTCAACCGGAACCGGGAACACTTTCCATAACACCGGATGTACTTGTTGCATCGTTAGAAGAATGGCATCTATGCTAATATTAGTCTGTTTCTTATTCCGAGGTCACCGTAGCCACCAGATCAAGTCTGTATCCAGATCAGATGGTCACTGCAGTCACCCGGATCCAGTCCTTATCCAGCCCAGATGGTGGATTAGGACCTAGAGATGATCTCTACAGCCCTGAATGTCTGTGGAGACCTGGACAACTAGATGAGTCCCAGAGACAGATCCCCAGTGAAGACCTTGTCTCCTAGACGGTCATCCGGACAAGACCACAGGAACCAGATGAGTCCTCTGCACAACCTGCTGGTTCATCTGGCCAGAGGAGAACTGGCCCCCCGACTGAGCCTGGTTTCTCGCAAGGTTTTTTCTCCATTCTGTCACCAATGGAGGTTTGGTTCCTTGCCGCTGTTGCCTCTGGCTTGCTTAGTTTGGGACACTTAATTTCCAGTGATATTGTCGACTTGACTGCACAGATACTATTTAAACTGAACTGAGCTGGATGATGATATCACTGAATTCAATGATGAACTGCCTTTAACTGAAAACTGAGTGTTTACTATTGTCCTTTTGCATTATTCACAGACTATTTTCCTATTTAATATTGTAAAGCTGCTTTGACACAATCTGTATTATATCTATATACAATAGCTGCTCACTTAAAATTCAAGGCATTAATGTTTGCCTACCACTGGCTCTGCACCCCTTTACCTAAATTCATTTCTTCAGACCTATGTGCTCTCTAGAAGCTTGCGTTCTGCAAGTGAACAACGCATTATTGTGCTATACCAAAGAGGCACAAAATCACTTTCACTGACTTTTTCCATTAACTGTTCCCACCTGGTGGAATGATCTGCCCAACTCAATCCGAGCAGCTGAATCCTTAGCCATCTTCAAGAAACGGCTAAAAACACATCTCTTCCATCTTTATTTGAGCCTCTAACTCTAGCACTCTTTATTCTAATTCTATTTTATCTATCTGTCTTCTTTTTATTAAAAAAAACAAACAAAAAAAAAAAAAAACATACACACTTGACCCTCTATCAATTGCATATTTATTCTCTAACACTAGCTTTCATTATTCTATTCTATATATATATATATATATATATATATATATATATATATATATATATATATATATATATATATATATAAACACTAGGTTTCTGTTTTTCTATATTCTATCTACTCGTTTTCTTTATAAAAATAATAAAAAAAACCTTGCTATGTGTACTGCGTTAGGCTAACCGAGACTTGTCATAGCACTTGCATGTTTTTGCTCTTTTGTTGGTTTTGATTGATTCTATTGTCCTCATTTGTAAGTCGCTTTGGATAAAAGCGTCTGCTAAATGACTAAATGTAAATCTGCTTGTTTTATGCATATAGGGTATGGTAACTCGAGACTAGTGTTGCCTATAGACTGGATACTTAAGTTAGGGTTCTCACCCTATGAAACAGTGTAATGCAGCCAGGGTTTTAATCTGCTTGATACAGTGGGCAATAGTTACACAGCAAAGGAAAATATACAAAAATCATTAAAAAAACAGCGACTACATTCCACTCAGTAGATTTCATTCATATCCACAGCATGAACAATGTCACTGATTAGGAATCACTATATTGCAGGCAACACACACAGATACACATTTATAATAATCTATTAAGTGAAATGTAGTGAACAGAGTCTAAGTCTATAGTTACCTTCTTCAACAGAGATATTTCCTCTGAAGAAATATTTGCCATGACCTCTGGACAGGGCCACTCCTAAGCTGAAAACAAGAGAAATAAATAATAGACATCTAATTGAGTACAGAAATTTACATCACAAATCTATTCTTTATTCTGTTCGTTATAGTATTTATTAATCAATTCTGACTTCCTAATGCTGTTAAATTTGCACATAATACTATAGATTTTGTACAATAACCAAGCTCTATTTTTCCCCCCACATCAGCCAATGTTGGGTGAATTGACAACATCACCAGCCATAAATGATCCTGAATCCCTAAACTGCATCCTTTTTTGGTTGGTTTGTAATGTATCTGCAAATTAAATGTGTCGCCAAATGGTAATCCACTGTTGGAAAAAAGAAATGACTCTACTTTTAAAATAGTGTAAAATAGTGAAATAGTTTAACCAAATAATTGTGTAGGTACGCAAAACGTTATGCTTCATCACTATGCTTGTTTAGAATACGACTTAACAATAACTGTTTTGCAAATGGTTCACTTATTTGAGTCAGTTCTTTTCAATGAATGCGCCAAATGGGAGGCAAATCTATCTAAATTGATTCAAGCCTCTGTCATAATAATTCAGCCTGTTGATTTAGCCACTAAATCATTTGAGAGACTAAAATAATACTTATGACAAAAATAGCTCTGGAAGAGGTCAAATTATTACATACAATTCTAAACAATCCTTGAAAACATGATCTTTCAAATGGGTGCATCACGAAATAATACAAACTACCTACCAATCGATACATTATTATCTGTTATATTTAACAAATAATCTACATCACTCCTCACCCAACAAGCAAACCATGAGGTAGAGTCCAGTTGAACCCTCTGACGAACTTGAGCTAACCCCAGATATAGCACAAGATGTCCGGTTACCACAGCAGCAATTGCAAACCAGCAAGAAAAGACAGCTTTTTACATCAAAATGTTCATGCAATGGGTATCAAAGAGAAATATTCTGGACAGTGATCAACAATCTGATAATGCGTTTCTAATGCATTCTCTTCTTTTCATAATAATATTATAACAAATTTTTAATACATATAAATTACTATAATTAGTTTTTTTTCTTTTTTAATATATCACTCTTTTGAGTAGCTTCAGAGTATTTTTAGTAACTTGAATGTAACTTGAAATGCAACTACTTTTTCAGATGGATGGCTTGTCTCTAGTTGAACTACTTTAAGTTAAGAATAACCTGTAGCTTGGAGGAATCCAGCATCACTCTTGGCAAACACCTCACACCTGTCCCTGGACATGCTGCATTATCATGAGCACCTGAAAACAATCTAACCCTCAAAGGGGAATGTATAAACATCAGCAAAAGCCATGGAAGATCCCTGATTACTCTTCACAAGCACTAGATTGCACAGAGACAGCAACATTTTCACAAACATTCCTCTGCACACCCCAGATGCCAGAAAGACCACCTGTCCTCAATTCCCCCTCTCCCCCCTCCCCCGCTTTCCCCCCATTTACTTTAATAAAAGGCTTGTCCAGGGTAAAAGTAACTGCTGTATTGTCTTTGCTTCCTTATGCCATCCACTACACTGAGAATGTAGGAGTAAAGCCTACCCAGAGCAAAACCAAGGGCATCAACAACCACTTCCACTGTGCTGGCCTGAATGGTTTTGGTAGCAGTGTTACATTTGTCAAGGCATCCCAGCACCAACTGCCCAGCCCCTGCAAAGGACGGTAGCTGAGAACAAGCATTCTATACAGGCTTCCACTTCCTTGAATACAACTTGCATTCAAGGTATATGCTTTTATGATGATTTTTCTGGGCTTTGAACCCATGACTTTAACATCGATATGTCTTGCTCTACAGCAGAGATTGGCAACATTTGTTCAAAAATCAAATCAAACCCACCTGACTAAGTTCAGACTTTTCAGGTGCATTTGATAAGGGATAAAGCCAAATGCTGCAGAACAGGGGCCCTCCAGGACCGGAGCGGCCCATTACTGCTCAACTAGTTGAATTGTTGATGACACGATCACCAACTGTTCATTTACATTCTTGCCAAAGTCCATTTTTATTTACATTTGGTGCTGGGTGCTAGTGTTAATTTTGGACCCACATGTTTAAAATCTTTTTGGAGCTGTGCTGCAGTGGATAGTACTACTTGGGTTTGTGCAGTGGGTTTGAGTCCGGCCTTCTGTCTCAGTCTCAGTTTTCCTGTTGTTCTACATTGCTCTATAAGTATATAAAGAGAAAAAAAAAACCTTACCTGAAGGGAGTTCCTTTAATGTCTGTGTAGTAGTAGTCATTGTGTAGAACAAGCACACGCTTCTAAGAAAGTCATAAACAAACACACAAACACTGTAAGAGAATGATAAACCTATTGATAAACCTATTACTTGTGTGTGTTTGTTTGTTTGTTTATGTGTGTGTGTGTAGATGGAGTTTCTTGCCCCTTTATCCACAGTCTTCTTCACTTTCATAGAAAAGCTTCCTGTCTGCCGGTTCACCATGGCATTACGCAACTTGAGAAAAAAAAAAAAAAAGATAATCAAATTCAGAAAACTGCATTGTATTATTTTAATAATAACACGTGAGTGAAAGCTCACTTTCACTGTTAGGGTGTTGCTAGCTGATTTCTAGGGTTGTTGTTAGAATAATATGGGTATTAGATATTAGAACCCCTTAGAAGTCTCTATGATATTCTGATCTCTAGACTACATTCTTCACTTCTAAATGTCCCTTCTATGTTTGCTTTAATTAAATATTTAAACATTTTATGTTTTCAACTATTTTTCAGCTTTAAAAGAAAATTAATATCCAATGAAATAAGTAAAAGCCTACAAATACACTCAATGGACAAGACTTTGTGGAATATTGTGAAATATGCATGACATCAATAAGCAGCGGGGGACACAGACCATGTAAAGCACACACTCTTAAAGTTCCCTTAATACAGGAACTCCACCAAGTATATTTTGGAAGAAATTATGAGCTGATTTTGCAGTACTTTTTTCAAACTGAAAAAAATGGCACCATCTGGTAAAAAATAGTAAAAAATTTAAATTTAAAGCCTTGCCAGCAGAGTGAAAGCCTATTAACAAAAATTGCATAATTTTACAGCGTAAAAAAGTTGGGTGTAATCCCTATGCTGGGCTTTGCAACGTCCAGCTTTACGATAAATATTTACACCTGTTGCACCAACTAAAACTACGATCAGGCGCAACTACGCCCGGTGTAGACGATGCGCATCCACACTGACACATTCTCCCGCAGTGATAGATATAGCTGAGGCGACGTTCATGCTGCAACAAGGGAAGCCACCGCACCATGATTTCATTGAGTAAACATTTTCTAAAATAACAACTAACAAGTCCACGTTTTATATCTGAAGTCTCCCAGCAGGTTCCCATGACAGATTTCGTCAAATAAACATTAAAAATGAAGGCGGCAGTTTAAGTAAAACATAGGGCTAATGGATGTAATACAATGCTTCTCTCTAGTTATTTTTTCTAGCTGACTATCGAGTTTATGTACAATGAATGTCTTTCCTGAGGTAAATGTGACTTTACGTGTGTAACGAGGAGTCCACTGAAGGCGAGTGTAGTATGAACCCAAGTGCAGTTTATTTACAAACGTGACATCCAAAATCCAAACATAATCCAAACGAAGACTTGACTTGAAACAGACT